>CM075819.1:38083962-38367962 GCA_037975025.1 Excoecaria agallocha | reverse complement strand
AGTTTGTTTTAGTTTTGCACTTAGGTTAGAAACTACGTGTTTGTATTGTTTCCTCTTATTTATTTGATTCAATTTTTAATATGAATAGCAAGTAGTTTTCTTTACTTTTGCTAAAGGATGCTTGAAACTTTAACTTTATATTGTAATGACTTAGTTTGCACTTAATGTGATACAAGTTGATTTTTACTGGGTTTTGTGCTACTTTTTACTTTTGGTCATTTATAAGTTGATCGTTAACTTATTGAAATTAATAGTTGATGATTGATTTATACATGGTTATAGGTTTGCATATTCTTAGGTTAATTTATTGGTATTAATGCATGATTATATTCTGAATTAAGGTATAATTGTGTGTTGGTAATAATAAATTAAATTTTAAAAAAGTTAAAATCAAGAATAGATGAAAGTTGAATTTACTTGCAAAAGAGTTTAATAGACATCTAGGAGACTAAAATCAGATCTTTATACTAAGTGTTGAATAATTCTAAATAGGAAAGGTTTAATGCTTGGAATGGTAATCTTGTTTTAAGTTATCTTGCTTTATCCATTTGATTTCTTTATAATCACTTGAGTGAAATTTTAGATTAAGTCATTATAATATAAGTTAAGGTGGACAGTCCTTTAGTGAAAGTTGTCATTAATATTGATTTTTACCAATTTTATTTATTTTCTTTCAGTTCAATTGTTAAGTCTTTTGCTCAAGTTTCTATTTTTCATTTAGTTAACCTTTATTATCATAAATTGGGATCTCTTTTCTCCCTCACACACAATCTTCATTTTTCAAATCTAAAATCCTTCATACATTCACAAGTTTTTCTTGGGTTTGATATTTGGGATCTTAATCTATATTTACCTATATTACTTGCTGATCTAGAACCTATATTTTGGTTTTTATTAGTCTTTATCCTTTTACTTTGTTCAAGAGATATAAGGGGATTTTAATAGGGAAAATCATCTTTTTTCTATTGACAGCTAGGTTTCCTGTCTTTGACAAACACCCTGCTCATCTGTTGTGCGATTTCTAAATTTACTTTTCCCATTTTTTGAGTGAGAAAGAGGAGATTTTTGGGGGAATTTTTATCCCAAATCTGATTTGATCTATTGGGATCAGATCAAGGTTTTGAATCCTAAAAAGGAGAGTTTTAATGGGACTCAAAAACTTCCTCAAATAAATAAGACAAATCCTAGGGTTTATGGGGTGGGCCTTCTATTTCTTCTTATTCTTTCTTTGGTGGCTAAAAAATTATGATTTTCTTAAGAAACTTGAGGCAAGCAGCCATTCTTTTGGAGAATAAAAAAAATCTAATTTTTATATCTTCAAAACGGGGCAAAGATTTTCACATTCTTTTTCAGAAAAAATCATTCTTTTACATAAGAAAAATATTTTCATTCTTTTTATCAGTTGTGGAAATCAATTGGAGAGGAACTTGGAGCACAATTTTGTAGCCTTTTAAGAAAGCTATTAAGGGTAATATTCTAGGTTTTCATTATATTTTTGTTTTAATTTTTATGCTATGATCTATATTTGGATTGTTATTTAATTTGCTTTTTGTTTGTAATGAAATGATGCCATGAATGTTCTGAATATGATTTAATATGTAGAATGGCATATTTTAGGATTTTTTTACCACCAATGCATAGTTATTTTTCTTGATTAAAATTCTATATTTTGTGTTAATTAATTGTTTAGCATGCTTTAAATGTATATTTGATCTTATAATTAGATTTGCCATAATTAGGACATAGATAATGTATGATTAGGTTAAGAATAGACTTTCTTTATTTTTTGTGTGTTTGTTTTTTGCATTTTGCCTGTCTGTTGAGTGGTAAATAGGAAAAAGACCTTGACAAATGCCCGTCAGTCACACCGATAGATGGGACATCACGGGATCTCCTTTCCATCCCATCGCTCTTCCCTTGTTTGGCCATCTGTCTTCCCTTTAGGCTGTCTGTGAGTATTTTTAGCCCTTTTATTATTACTTTTGCATGATTAATTATTGTTTAAATGTCATTTTAATTGCATTTCATGCAATTTTAACATTCTGATTGCTTAGTCCTTTGGTACAGAATGCTTATTTTATTTATTTTTCTTTACTATTTATTTTTATTTGACATAATATTAACCTTTTATTTTCTTTGTGTTTTGTGAGCAGTTAATCTTTATTGCATCGGGTTTTGGAGCCTGAAAGGTTGAAATACTTTGGAGAATTCCCATAGGTTATTTTAATTCTCTTTTGCTCATTTTATTTTATTTGTTACATTTATTTATTTCTTTATTATTTTATTATTTGGATGCACTTCAGTTTGGGATGTAATAATTTAGTAAAAAATGAATTTTTTAGAACGTTGATTAATTAAAAAGTTATTTAAATATTTTGGATATAATTAAATTGGGTTTTTCAAATAAAATGGATCAATGTCCACTTTTTTACTCGAAAATCACATAATAAAACAAGAGTCTTATTTTCATCAAAATTGGGATCACTCATCCCATGTTTTCTTAAACTTGATAAAGACTATTCATCTTCATTTTTATAAATATGAATGTGGGAAGCTAGTGTTCCAAAATCTAATGAATAGCCCGTTTTATGTATGATATTTTATCTCCATTTCCTTTTGGATGATTTGCTTTTGTTATAGTTTAAGTAGTGGATTTGTTTGTTTTAATTACTTGCTTTATTTACTACTTTATCTACTTGAATGATGTGTTTGTTTACTTTTTTTTTGCAATGCATCGTGTGAAAAGAAAGGTAGTGGATTAATAAATAAAACTTAATTATAATCGACACCTAACTAAGATGCCAAGTAAGAGTGATGTCCCGAACATTAATCTTTATTTGGGCATCAAAACGTAGAGATTCATTTTCCAACATTCTATTGGATGGCGACTTTAAAATGCTTGCCTCTTTGAGCTCACATTGAATGCCTTCATAGGTTGACCATTTACAATAATTTGGGCCTGAATCCTTTTATTGTGAAGTGGCTAGTTTATTAGTTATAGTGAGCCTCATCCGATCTCGAACCCTAAAAGCAGGCCTCTAAGAACCAAATTGAAATAGAGCGAGCTCCAATATGCATCAAACTTACAAAAATTATTTTGATAATAATTTATATTTTTAATATGTGCTATTATACCTTAAGATAAAAAAGAATCAAATTCGGTTAATTTTTGCATGAAAACTAGTTTAGCTAAAAATTTTAGTAAATAATGTTCTTCACATTTAAAATTATGATATATAAGATTTATTAAAGTTTTTTCGATTAATTTTATTAATTAAAATGGTGCCTAAATCAATTAAATTGGAATTAGTTCGTTGAAACTTGTTAATAGGCATAATTGAGTCTGTAAACTTGGTTTAAGTTAATAGATGAGTTGGTAGGTTCAATGAGATAATTTAAGTTAAAATTACAAAATTTAATTAATTTAATTAATTTGTTTTAGGGTTAGAGTGGGCTTGATACATGTTTGGCCCATTCCCAAAGTCCAAATGGCCTAAATATACAAAACTAGTTTTTGTGTGAACACAAAGTTAGGGTTTATGGTGTGTTTTTTAGCCCACCCATAAAATTGAATCCAAACTTGATTTTTAATTATTTTAAAATGGTTAATTAATTAAATAATCAATTTAATAATCAATGGAGTTGATAACTAAGACAAGAATGTATGCATGAAAAAGGTTTCTAAAATGGAAATAGTTTTCTTATTTAATCACACTAAGGCAATAGCTCATAGCATGTTTCAAGAGTTGTAACAAGTTTGATATACCAATATATGGCTCTATGTTTATGCATTAGAATTACATATAAGGGTGAATGTTTGGTATGATGGATAATTATAAACTAACGCCCAATATGATTGAGCATATGCATGTTCGGCCCATAAGGACTTCCATGTGTCAAAAAATTTCTTTTACTTTGTATTATTTGTACTTATAATATGTAATTAGATTACATATATTGGAATTAGATAAGAAAACCACAAGCAAGGAGTAAGATAGATTGGATAGAGATCCAAAAAGAAAATCAAACTAGTATTTTCTTTTATATAATCATGTGTTCTACCTAGGTATGACCTTTTAATCTCACATTTAGCTTAGGGAACTCAATGTAGAAAAGTCCATAACTATACATATTTATATGCTTTGTATTTATACAATAGATATAGAATGCATAACAATGTATGCCAACTATGCATGATGAAACCTAATTAACAAAAACCCTCAAATTAATGCTAAAATATATAAACCATCTATTAATTGGATAAGAATCAGAGTTCTTTATAGTATGAGTTGTTGACCAAAATCAAGTCCACATTATATCGAATATATTAAAATCCACTTTATAGGCTATCTTAGCTAGCCCATTAGCTTGTTGACCAAAGTCAAGACTAATGGATCTAGAGGCAAGATTGGGGAATGTATATATGATATGCATGCATTAATAGTTGATAGTGCAGTGATCCTAGTTGTATAGTGATACAATTGGTATAGAGATACTTACTTTTTAAGGGTATGGAATTTTATCCATTGACCAAATTCAAGTTTAAATTTCACATCAAAGATCGAATATTGGCTCACTAGAAAAGCAATATAGTTTTCTTGGATTATATAATGAGTGCTATTGATTTATAATAAAATAGTGAAAATAAAATGGATTAATTAAAGACCTAATTAATGCATACATATACATAAACATACTCTAATACATTTTCTTTCTTTATATCTAGGATTACATTATGAACACTTTAGAAACAAACCTTTAATAGATACTGAATAATAAGCTGGTTGGCAACAACTACTCCCACTAGATTTGGCATGTTAGAATTGTTCTTAGAGCTGAGAAAATCCACTATGTCTTGGATCAAGATCTATCACCACTTTCATTTGAGGAGGCCACTAATGAGATCAAGGGCATTTATCATAAATACATGGAGGATGTACCACAAAAAAATGAAGAGTAGTGATGAAAATTACCGAGAATAATGAAATTCGTTGCTAAATGCACCATATAACGACAACATTGTGATGAAAAATGAATTTCATAACAAATATCGAAATAGTTGGTGGGAAAATAAACTTTGCAACAATTTAGCGAGAATAAATTCCTATTGTTGCTAATATTAAGCGCCAAAATTTTGGCGTAAATAATTGCTAGAACAAAAGCATATTTGGCGTGAACATTATTGTTGCTAATTAGCAAGAACATTGTTGTAGCTAAATTGGTGAGAACAATGTCATCGCCAGTTTAACAAATTATACGACTCAACTCATATAGCTAAATTGGCGAGAACATTATTGTCGCTAATTAGCAAGAACAATGATGTAGCTAAATTGGTGAGAACATTGTTCTCGCTAATTGACGAGAATAATGTTGTAGCTATTGTTGTCACTAATTTAGTAAAATATACATACAGTTGAATCTTAGCTCCATTGATATAGCTATATTGGTGAGAATATTATTGTCGCTAATTAGCGTGAACATTGATGTAGCTAAATTGGTGAGAACATTGTAGTTACTAATTAGCGAGAACCGTGTTGTAGCTAATTGGCAACAACAATATTGTCACTAATTTAGTGAAATATACATGCGGTTTAATATTAGCTCCATTGATATAGTTATATTGGTGAGAACATTGTCGTCGCTAATTAGTGAGAACATGGATATAATTAAATTGGCGAGAACATTGTGGTCGCTAATTAGCGAGAATAATGTTGAAGCTAATTGTTGTTGCTAATTTAGTAAAATATACATATGGTTGAATATTAGCTTCATTGATATAGCTATATTTGTGATAACAATTATCAACAATGTTATTGTAGCTAAATTGGAAAAAATATTGTTGTCGCGAATTAGTGAGAATAACATTGTAGCTAATTGGCAACAACAATGTTGTCACTAATTTAGCAAAATATATTATTCCATTCATAAAGCTCTATTGGCAAGAACAATGTTGTCCCTAAATGGCGAGAACATTATTGTAGCTAAATTAGCAAGAACAATGTTGTCACTAATAGGCGAGAACATCGATGTAACTAAATTGGCGAAAACAATATTGTTGTTAATTGTACTTTTTACTAATAAAGAGTTAATTTAGTCTAAATGTGACCGATGATACTTTAACACTACATAATTTATAGCAAATTATAATTTATTAGTACTTGAAAAATAAATTAATCTTAACTATTTTTATATGATTTTGATTCTCAATATTTAAAATTTATTTATATTTAGTTAGATCATTTAATTTAATATATTTAGCTAGTATATTTTTTCTCATAAAACTAAGATGAATTAAATTGTTGCTACTTAAATTAACTAAATTATTATCTTTACATCCAATAATATCAATTATTATTAATTATATAATAAAAGGAACTAAATTACCATAACCATGTTCTCACAAAATTATCTAGGAAAAAGGTTCTTGCTAATTTTGCGAGAACCATACCCTAGCTAATTCCCCAAATTTTTAAGCCGAAGATAAAAGTTTTTAAATCCCTAAAACCTTATTCCCTTTTGTGCTGCCGTCCATTTCCCCCCTCTCCCTTTCTCTCTCTACTCATCACTGGAGATTACTTCCTCATTTAGCTGCAGCTCTGCTTTTCCTCAGTTGCTGCTTTGCTTTAGGTCTTAGGTAGACTCTATCTTTTTCAATTTATTGTTCCTTTTTCTTTTTTCTATATGGTTAATTCAAAAGAAATTCGAACCATATTTTTTAGGTTTTTTCTTACTTAACATGTGAAATATGTGATGATACTTAAATGAAAGCTAATTTGGGGTTTTCTTGGCAACCAAACACCTTTTCAAATTATGTGACTATGAGTGTTAAAGTTAATTTTTTTCTCCTCATGAGAAGTAGTTAAAGAGCTAGTTTCATTGTCGACTTATATTTATTGCTGGCGACGCCTGGATAATCACCATCTTAATGCATGATAAAGGAAACCTAACATTACTTGTATGCTAGCTCTTTTATTTTTTGTAAAGTATTGATTTTTATAATGGTTGAACAGGGAGAAAAGAGAATAATAATGGCAGAGGAAGGGCAAAAGCCATTGATATATATACCAAAAGTTATATTGAAGAAAAGAAAACACAAAGAAGAATCAATAGCACTTACAAGAAAAACCCAATCGAAGTTTGGGAAACATAGAGGCAAGAAGAGGAAAGTAAGGGATATCAAAAGGCTTGAGAAATTTATTAAGGAGTTTAGAGACAAGGTAACATCAAAAATTATTTATTTCTAGTTTGTTTTGGATTAAATTTATTGTTTTAAAATGGTAATTTCACTCTCATTCTTGGTTGTTTATTGTTTTACCACTCTACTTTTTAAGTTGATAAGTTGTGTACCCATAAAAAGGCATACATGTGAAATTTAAGTGGATTTACACATAGAGTGTTCAGATTGGTATTTGAAGAATCTTTTGGGATAGAAAGCCTAAGGTTTCTTTAAACTTACAAGAATTCATTTTAAATATATTTGTTATTGAAAAAAATTATTTATATGATCTATTTCGCTATTTTCTTTTAAATATTTTTAATATCAAATATGAAGAAAATTGATTAGAGCTTGAAGGTCTTCAGTGGCCAATCACTTCACCTACACATTTTTATCTCCTATTTCCTTCTTTTCAGCTTTGGTTTAGCCTTTGGCGTAACAATAACATCATATCTCAAACATATGTCCTTCAATTTTTAACTCAATCAATTCTCTATTCAAATCTCCATGAACGATTGTTTGTCCTCATTTTTTAACTTATTTCTCTTATAAGCAAAACAACCAAGATTATTGCTTTGAAGAGTCAAGGCATATTTAATGCAGTAAGTGTGGTAACTCACATATATGGGTATGCAACAATAGGAGTAAGCTCAAGGCCAGATGGTGTTAGGTCAATTGTCCTGTTTTGATAGTCTTTCCCTTTCACACAGATGTGCACACATATAATTTGACTCCTTGGTTATCCTTGAAATATGGTTTAATAGCTTAACATTTCAACTTAGTTGTGATAGTTAATGAATGTATAGAAGTCTAGTATATTTAGAAAGGATATATCTCTATATAATACTGGAGTTAGAATGTGAAATACAAATTCTTTTAGTATTACTGACTTAGGATCAGTGGGTCAGACAGATCCATCAATAGATAGAGATGCAACAATAATTTTTCTACTAGCAAATTTAGGAGCAAATGCATCTATTCACATTATAGACGACATTTGTTATTGCTATATATGCATGTATTATTTTAGATATACAATTAACAATGATATCCATTTATAAATAACAATTTTTTCCATGAATATATATATTATTAGATTAAATGTTAAGTAGTTTATAAATATAAATTTGTCATTTGTAGTTTATTATTTAAATGATTAAATCTCTATATTAATTTAATAAATTAAAAAATAATTTTAATTTATTGAAGGATTAGCATGTCTAGACATTATGTATTTAGCTACAAAATTAGCTATAACAACACTCTAGCTAACTTTGCAAGAGCACATTAGCAACAAATATTCTATTGCTAAATAAGGGGAAATGTATTGTATGCCGTACGAATGTAAATTCATCACAAAATTTAGCGAGAATATTATTATAGCGGTATGGCGACAAATGTACTGTCATCGCAAAATTTAGCAAAATCTTTGTTGTAAGGATATTGGGACGATTATAATATCGTAGAAAAATTTAGCATGAACAATGTCATACTGATATTGTGACAAAAATACTATCATTGCAAAATTTTGCGTGAACATTGTCATAGCGATATGGTGCAAATATATTATCATCACAAGATTTAGCAATAACATTGTTGTAGCAATGTGGCGATGAATATTTAGCAACAACGTTTATTTCTCGCTAAAATTTGGCAAAAACTTATTGTCCTCACTAAATTCTGCTACAATGACTTTTATTTCAAAAAAATTGTCGTTGCTAAACTAATTTAGCGATGAAAAAGAATTAGTCGTCGCCGCTATTTTGCATTTTTTAGTAGTGATAGTAAAGCAACAACATGTGTGATGCTTGGTGATATGTCCTCAAAGCTTCAAAAGCAACATGACATGATGGATGCTAGGACAATTGATTTTCACTTAGAGAAGCTATATGCTTCTCAAGCTATAAGTAAGCAATATGATATGCTTGAGCTCTTTTTAGTTGCAAAATGGTGGAGGGCACTTCGGTGTAGCTCATGCATTGAAAATGTATGGGTACATTGAGCACTTAGATAGGCTGGGCTATTTAATGGATAATGATCTATATATAGACTTGATCTTGTACTCATTGGCTCTAAGTTTTGTACCTTTTGTTCTTAGCTTTAACATGAACAATATTTAAGTTACTATACCCGAGCTTATTAATATACTTAAGATGGCAATGGGTCACTTTAAAAGGATTTAAAATCTATCATTGTTGTCACTTATGCTAAAAGGGGTGAGAAGCAAAATAAGACAACTAAAGTGCAACCCATGTACAGTGGTGCATCCAGTAGGAAATCTATCAAGATGGAGACGAATCCTAATGGAACTTTCTTCCATTATGGAAAGGATGGCCATTGGAAGTAAAACTGCAAGACCTATTTAGATTCTTTTAAAGAAAAGAAGCAGGCTTAAGCATCAACTCTAGGTTTTTATATGATTGAAATTAATATTTATTCTATTACTTCTAGGAAATCTTGAGTATTAGATACCAAATGTGAATCTCATTTATGTAATGATTTGTAGTGCCTTAAAGCAGTAGAAGGGTCATAAAGGTAGAGATATATCTATAGTCAATAACTGATCAGAACATCTTTACACGAGTTATGGGGGCCTATCACCTACCTTTTTTGATTGGATTGACACTGAAACTACATAATTATTATTATGTTTAAGATTTATCTAAGAGTATTATTTCTTTTGGTTGTCTTATGAATACTTATGACATTTCTTTCAATAAGGACAAGAGTTGTACCATTTTTAAGGATAATATATTTTATGCTAATACAATTGTTGAAAATGGTGTATTTGTTCTTAATTTAAATAAAGAAGTGCATAATATGAATACCAAGAGAATAAAACAAGATAATATTAATGCTTCTTATTTATGGCATTATCATTTAAGCCATATAAATGAGAAACACATGCATGACCAAATTACACAAGTCAGGTGGTTTGGGATCATATGATTATAAATCATTTGATACATGCGAGTCTTGCTAATTAGGTAAAATGACCAAAGTACCCTTTACTAATAAAGGAGTACGAGCTAGTGAGACATTAAAGCTACATTCAGATGTATATGGTTTAACGACTTCACATGCTAAAGAAGGTTATTCCTACTTTATAACCTTCATAGATGATTACTCTAGATATGGATACATTTATCTCATAAAGTATAAATTTGAAGTTTCTGAAAAGTTAAAAGAGTTCAGAAATGAAGTAGAGAAACAACTTAGCAAGAATATTAAGACACTAAGATTAGATCAAGATGGAAAATATTTAAACCAAAAGTTTTAAGATTATCTTATTGATAATGAGATTTTATCTCAATGGACTCTACCATATAGACCACAACATAATGGTGTATTTGAAAGGAGATATCGAATACTATTTGATATAGTTTGATCTATAATGAGTCCTGTAAACTTGCCCATCTTTTTAGGGTTATGCAATGGAAACTTTTGTTTATGCATTAAAAAAAGTTCTTAGTAAATAGATTAATGTTACTCCATATGAGATGTAGAATAATAAGAAATTGACACTATCTCATATAAAGGTATAAGGTTGTCCTACTTTTGTAAAAAGGAAAATGTCAGACAAAATGCATGCTAAGTTTGACAAGTGTATTTGTGAGATATCCAAAAGAAGCAATTGGATATTACTTCTATCGTTCTTTGAAACAAAAGATTTTTGTTTCAAGACATGCTATATTTTTGGAAAGGGAAGTCCTTTAAGAGAAGACACTGGGATTATAATTGAACTCAATACAGTTTAAGATGCATGAATTGAAGCTAATCAAAAAATTGAACTCGAGATTGAATCTAATAATGATGAGATTATAGTTGAATCTATTTATACATAAGTTCATGGAAGATCTAGTAGGATACATCTTATCCCAATGAGATATATATTTTTAATAGACTTGAATAATAATGTAATTGTAGTAGAGGATAATAAGCCTATAAGTTATCAAAAAGTTCTGAATAGTTCAAAATTTAAATTATGGCTTAAAGCTACATAGTCCGAAATGAACTGCATGTATGAGAACAAAGTATTGACTTTTACTTAACCATCTAAAAGGATAAAACCCATACAATGCAAATGGGTTTTCAAGAAGAAGATTGACATAAAAGGTAATGTGGTTACCTATAAGGCTCACTTGGTAGCTAAGGTTTATTGTTAAATATGAGGAATTGACTTTGATGAAACCTTTTCTTTAGTAGCAATGCTTAAGTCCATTAGAATACTTTCAACCATTGCCATTCATTATGACTATGAGATTTGGCAAATAGATGTGAAGATGGCTTTCCAAAATGGAAATCTGATTGAAGATGTGTATATATACAACTTGAGGGTTTCACATCTCAAGATGGTGAAAAGGTATATAAGCTTTAAGATCCATCTATTTGAAGCAAGCGTTTACGAGTTGGAACATCCAATTTAATGAGACAATTAAATAGTTTTTTTAATCATATAATGAGGATAAACTTTGTATATGTAAGAAGGTAAGTGGAAGTGCTATTTTTTTCTTTGTTTTATATGTGTTTGACATATTAATCATAGGAAATGATGTTTCTGTCCTATAGTCAGTCATAATATGGTTATCCAAACAATTCTCTACGAAAAACCTTGAAAAAGCATCCTATATTCTACAAATTAGGATCGATAGAGATGGATCCAATAGGTTGCTAGGTCTTTCATAATTTACATATATAGATAAGGTATTAAAAAGGTTAAATATGGATTTCTCTAAGAAAAGGTTTACACCTATGATACGTGGAAACACCTTTCTAAATCTATGCGTCCTAAGACACAAAAAGATAGAGAGAGCATGAATGGAATACCATATACATTTGTAATTGGTTTTATCATGTATGCTATGTTATATATATATCTAGATGTAGCATTTGCTTTGAGTGTCACAAGCTAATTCTAATCTAATTATAGAGAGGAATACTGGAGTGCAGCCAAAAATATCTTTAAGAACTTGAGAAGGACTAAAGATATATTCTTGGTATATGGAGAGGGTGGTTTACATGTAAATGGGTATATCGATGTCGACTTTCAATTAGACAAGGATGGCTATAAATCACAGCTAGATTAGGAAGAGGAGTAGTATACTGGAAGACTTTCAAATAAAAAATGACTATAGATTCAAACGTAGAAGCTAAATACATTCATACTTTAAAGGCGACTAATGAGGCAGTATGGATTAAGAAGTTTATCACTAAACTAGGATGGTCTCTTACATTGTTGATCTTATACCCTTGTATTATGACAACAATAGAGCCATTGCATTAGTAAAGGTACCATGGTCCTATCAACAATCTAAGCATGTTCTTAGACATTACAGTCTCGTTAGTGAGATTGTAGCAATAAATGATATGAAGATAGAAAGTCCCCACAGATGATTAGTGGTAAATCTTCTGACTAAAGCAATATCCCAGAATATGTTCAATCACCATATAGACAATTTAGGCATAAGACACAGGAGTGATTAGCTCTAGTGCAAGTAGGAAATTGTTAGGAGTATGCCTTATAGCCAATGTAGATTGGGGATTTTTTCATGCATATAAACTCATCATCATATATAAGAAGACATTATTCATTTATCAATATTACATTCGATTACATCTTGTTTGATGTCCTAAATTGATAAATGAAGTCCTTAGTATTATAGAAATAGTGCAAAGGCAATTATGAAAGACTTCATGATATGAGATGCCTATTACATGTAAATTTGTTAATACCTGAATATCCCTAGTCATAGTATTAACAAGATATGACATTGTTAATACGGATAGACTAGCACATGTTATGCTTCTTGAAAGGTTCAAGCCGTTTTTCTCTTAGCTGTGATCATGAAGATGATCAAAGCTAACATGTGGATGCTTTTCAGAAGAATAAGTACACTAAAGACCTGAGAGAATCCTCATATGGATGTTAAATCTATGTCAATGAGGAATCTCATCGTAGCAATGGTGTAAGTATCCTTAGACTTGAGATACACTAAAGTTATCTTAAGTAGTGAATATATACTTTAACCATATATCTGCTTATCTCCATGGAGGCGTGAACATAGTTAGGAGGCTGGGTATACCATGACAAAATTAAAGATAGTTGAGTGATCAATAGAGGATTCACCTTTCCAGATTTATTAAAGGATTTTTCTTAAATGTTCTAAAATATCCTTGTTTTGAAAATCTACGACCAGATTAAAATACCAAAGTGGATGAGATCCACAAGGGACATTTTGGGAACAAAGGTAATATTATCATAACAACCATATTTAGGTTTATGTGATTTGAAATTATCCATACTTAAAACCTAAAGATAAAGTAAGGTGAAAGGAGTATTGCACGGTAAATTATTCTATGAAAGGTTAAAAATGCAAAATCACTTGACTTTTCTATCACTTGGCCGGGTAATTATGATACTTGGCTAGAAATCTCTCATGATTTTTACATGAACATATATGTAAATATTAATTGGACAATTAATATAATGATTTAAAAAGCATAAATCATAAAATTCTTTAATTGCAATTATGTTTGTATTACCAAGTGGACCAAAAAATCTAATGGGCCACACACTTATAAAGAAAAGGCATTTTGGTAAAATGACATAATTAATAATATTTGATATTATTATTGAATAAGAATATGAAGAAGGAAATAATTAACTAAAAGATTTTTAATTAATTGTTCAAGGGCAGAAGAGCTCGCAGAGCTCTTTGTGTATGGTCTATAATAATGGATCAGATGGGTCCATTCTAATTTAGAATTAAATATTATTGGAATATAAATATTAGGGGTGAGCATAGACCGATTAACCATTCCATGATTAATAGCTTAACTAGTTCATTAATATTGATTTTTAAAATCACTAACCACTAACTAGTCTGTTACATTCGGTTAACTAGTCCTTTGGTTTCAATTTTTTGGTTTGGTTAACCAATATTTTTTGGTTCACCATTGAAATTTGTAGCATAAATTATATAAGAAGAATAAGAAAAATTCAATTTAATTTCAAACCTAAAAAGCAATAACCATTAACTAGTTTGTTACATTCGATTAACCAAGTCTATTGGATCGATCAATTGAAAAAATTGGTTCAATTTTGAATTACTTTTGCGGTTAACAATAGTTTTAATTTTTTTTGCTCACCCTTAATAAATATTATAGGACTTAAACAACAATATTGGATCACTTAGAGAATTAATTTAAAGTCTAAATAAAAATCATTCGCACAGTGGCTTCTATGTAGAAGCCCATTAGGAGTGGCTTATTTGTAGAAGGTTGATAAAAGGACTAAATGGCCAAATTTTTAGGTCAAGTCAAATTAAATATGATATATAAGTGTTATGGACATTAATTATTTAATTTGGTTGGATATGGAGTTGATATGGGTAATTAAATATAAATTCACACAAAAAAAGCTTAATTAATAGGCTTATGTGTAGGGCCCTTGCAAAATAGGCCTGGACTAGATTTAATTAAGCCAAATTAATTAATTAATTAATTAAAAGTTAAGTCTAAATTAATTCTCCAGCTAATTTAGAGTTTTAATTCTATTAGACATATGGTTTTAACCTAGTGTATAAAAGTCTAACTTTAGTAAAAGTGCGACATTAAAATTTCACACCTTTCTCTCTACTCTCTGGCCGAATTCTCTTTCTAGCCATAAAGGATTTTCAACAGCCATTCTCACCCAAAGTTTTTGGTTTTCTTGTCTTTTCTTGGGTGTGGAATAATATTGAATGTGTTTGCCTTTGAAGAATGTGGTTTATGACAATCCAGTGTGAAGTTCAACTTTTCAATAACCCTCAAAGGTGAATTTCAAATTCAGTTAGTTAGGTTTATATGATTTCATGGCAAGATCAATAAAATATGGTTTTTTAAATTTTCTCTTTGTACGTGATGCATGTAACCATTAAATTACAATAAAGTAGTCTCTTCATATTGAATTATTCAAAACTAGGGAATACTATACAAAGCTTTTCAATAACTCTAATCGAAAAGATCTCCCTACTTATATGAACTTTGATAATTTCTTTTATTTTTTCAAAAGTAAAAATAGTGATTAGAATCCTAGCCTTGGAAAACCTTATTTTTTCCTTGTATTGTTATCAAGACAAACAAGACAGCTAAGGTAATCAAAACTTCCAAGTTTCAAGCATATAATTGAATTCCTTCACATATAATTCAGGGAAAACGTTTGGTATATATGTCCTTTGGTTCTTATGGCCTCACAAACTCAAACCACTCAACTACTAAGCTAAACCTCCTTACAACATTTTGTGAAATTCTTCTTTGGAACTAAAAGTTAAAAGTGTTAGCTTTCCACCCATAGTTTTATATTAGTAGTCAAAATATTAAACACTTATTAGACTTTTTTGACACCCTCACAATCTGGGTCATTGAAATAGTACTTTTTAGGATAAATAGTAACACCAAAGTGGATAGTGCCACTCGGGGTTCGCAA
This sequence comes from Excoecaria agallocha, assembly GCA_037975025.1. Taxonomy (NCBI): domain Eukaryota; kingdom Viridiplantae; phylum Streptophyta; class Magnoliopsida; order Malpighiales; family Euphorbiaceae; genus Excoecaria; species Excoecaria agallocha. The sequence continues at coordinate 38,352,279 of CM075819.1, read as the reverse complement.
ACATTTTTCATCACCATTGAAAAGTATAATTTATGGCGAGCCTGGTGGTATAATTTGAGGTAAAATTGAGGTCATATAAGCCTTTAAAATGGGCAGAGAAAAATATTTCAGGACTGTATTAAGGTTGACCAAACTTTGACGGGCCCAAAAATATTTCATAGACCTTCAAAAATTATTCTGATTACATAAAACTACTAGAAATAACTCTAGTTAATATTTGGAAGTGAAAAATAAATTTTTAGGTAATTTTGAATTTTCAGGTTTCAGGCTGGTAAATTTTACCTCCAAAATTAGAAGTATATCGAAATGAAGTTAGATTTATCCGAAATTTTAAACATGCCTTAGTTAATATCTTTACATAATTTTAACCTACTTTGGAGGTGAAATAATAATTAAAATATGTAGCTAATAAGAGGATGACAAGTGGCTTAATATAAACCATTAGATTGAATAGTCAGTGATTAAATCTTAGCCCTCAATTTAAATCTACTAAAGGAAAAAATAGAGAAGTGGAGAAAATTCTCTAAATCTCTCTAAAAATCATCCATCTTCCCCATTCTCCCACTATGGCCGAATTTCACACTTAGAATTTCTCCACCATTTTCTTTCTTCAAGATTCCAGTTCCTACCAAATTCCTAACCTAAATTTCATTTAGATTTCATAAATATCATCCTTTCTACCTTAGATAAAGGATTGAAACAAAATCAAGTTGGGATAGCAAAAGAATTTAGTGAGAGAAAATCATCTAAGTGAATTTATGTGTTTTACTTAGAATTAATTGGAAAATTTAGTAGGTTATTATTTTCGTGTGATTTTGGATAAAAAAATTGAAGAGAAATTCATGAATATGATTTATGTACAATTCAGTTTAGGTAAGGAACAAGAAAAAGAGAAAGAGAAAAGAAAGGAAAAGGGAAAATAAAGGAAAAATTGAAGAATTAAAGGTGAATTAAGGTATATAGATATCTAAACTAACTTATTTCATGAAAATATAGGTTATGTAATTTAGGTTTTTGTATGTAAATCATGCATAAATTCAAGTCAAAGGTATACTAGTGAAATTATATGGCAAATAATGAGATTGGTGGAAAAACTGCATGAAAGCATGTTTAGATGCAAGAAAATGAAATTGAAACCTGTTATGTTACTTAGGGTTTTTATATGTATCATAGGTTTAAATTTAAATTAATTGTAAATAAATGGAATTAAGTAATAATTAATAAGATTTATGAAGTTATATGTATGAGAAAATGATTAAAAATGTTAAGTTAATTTTGGAAACTATTATGTAAGTATAAGAAACTAAGGTTATATATGGAATTAATTTGATTTAATGCTAGAAATATGATTAGTATGCATGAAAAATATGGTTGGAATATGTTTTGAAAATTAAATAAATTTGTACATATGTGACATCATGATGATTTACTGATGGTGGATGGGTTTATGATGAGATTAATGTAAAGTATAATGAAATAATGCTAGATATATGTAATTCACACCTTAAGAACATGTTGGGAACAGTGTATGGCATGAAAAAAATTATGAATGATGTGACATTATATATGGCAGAATGGTGTGATGGCTTAAATTAATGTGATTATGATTATTTAAAACATAGAAATGATGTTACATGATACATGGATAAAAATTGTGTACATTGTGTGAAATCCAAATGATACATAATGTGAAAGTATGAGAAATTATGAAAATAATGCATATTTGGTGTTCATGTTATGAAAATAGTTTTGCCCTTAATACCTAGAAGCGAAACTAGAAGTATAAAATATAATTGGCTAGCCATAGGGACACTTATCGTGGTAGCGAGTCATGACAACTTGCAAAAGTGGACCAAAAGCGGATCCACACCATAAATATGAGAAAAGAATGAAAAAAATGAGAAAAATAAAATGAAAGATGAGAATTATATAGTCTTAGACTTATGGGATCCATGTCCTGCGTATCCAATTCGAAGTTTCATTTTCACTAAAAACTATTAGGGGCGAAACAAAAATAACAATAATATGGCAATAAATGGAAGAAAATAGTAAATAGTGAATAAAGATGGAAATTAAGGATTAAAAAGAAATAATTTAAAAAAAATGGGTATCTAAGGGTAAAATGCTCAAAAGATAGTGAAAATGTAGTTAGAAAGGATAAAAATGGAATTATGGAATAAGCATGGTAAAGGAAGGGCAAAATTGTAAATAATTGAAAAAGTTATGAAAATAGGGATTAAATTGTAATTTTGGTAAAAGAAATGAATTTAAGGACTAAAATGAAAGAAAACAAAACTTATAGGTTAAAAATGTAAAAATATGGTGAGATATGCTTAAAAGGAAAAACTAGGGACAAAACGGTAATTATTACAAAAGATGGAACATTAGGGACCTAAAGGTAATTTATATAAAAGATGGGACCTAGACGTAATTTTGATAAAAGATGGGACCTAGATGTAATTTTGACAAAAGATGGGGATACAAATGTAATTTTGTTAAAAGATTTATCTATTAAGGGTAAAATCATAATTTCACTCTAAGTCATGGGTGTTAGTAAGAAGTGTGAAAATTTTAATGTAAAATGAGGAATTGTGATAAATAAAGTAATTAATTAAAGAAAAATAGTAAAATTTAAAAACTAATTTAGAATTTGTATATTATAGTGAAATTTGTTAGTCGGGTATCCACCACTGGTCTTTATACTTAGCGTATAGTTGTTTACTACATGTTAGGAAAGGTAATCGAGTTATGGATGCAAAGCAGTTCAAGAAGGAAGCTTGATTGGGAATAATACTTATTACCTTCTGTATGTATGTTATTTAAGATAAAATATATATATATATATATATATATATATATATATATATATATATATATATATATATATATATATATATATATATATATATATATATATATATATATATATAAAAGCTTGATTGGGAATAATACTTATTACCTTCTGTATGTATGTTATTTAAGATAAAAGATATGTATATATATATATATATATATATATATATATATATTGTGACTTATGGCACTAATGTGTTATGGCATGTATATGTACTTAATGGAATGGTAAAGTAAGACATAAATATATGTGTATATGCATATGTTGATGATTTAAGTATGTGACGAATTAGAGAAGTGTTTGTGTTGTTGCTTGGAGTATTGGAGTTAAAGGTTGATTATTGGGAGTGTTTTGAACTTTTGTAGGAGGGATAGGTTAAAATTATGGCCGTTATACTGTAGAAATTTTTACTAAATGAATAGTCAATTTGCAATGATAACTAATTGGTACGTAACGGACCTATGAATTGATTTATGAACCTAACCTCGATTTGTATGGAAATGGAATGAGAAATAAGTAACATTGATGTAATTAAATATCCTATTAGTAACCCAATTATAATTTGCTAATATTCAGACCCAGAAAGGTATACGGTATTACATTTTTTGGTATCAAAGCTTGATTTAGTTGGTCCTAGGATCGGAGTTTACATAAGTTTGGGTGATTTGACTTACATATACATGCCATTATTGAATGATTGTGTGTAAGGTGATTTTGAGAATTAATCAATACATGTCCCTTGTTTTATAGTTTAAAGAATGACTTTTAGTTTTAGAAGAGGCATTGAAATCGAGGAGGTGGCAGAAAGCAGTGCTTTAGTAGATAGCAGTGATAAGAGTGCCGCTGATGAGTATAAACAGCCTATGTCACCTTACCCTTTAGCAGCACCTCCACCACCACCTGCAACCCCACCTCTGCAAGATTTATGTAGTTTATGGTAGAGCTTATCTACTAGAGAATGTAGGCTCTACTGGCCCTACAACCACACTAGTAGCCTTTTTTACTTCTGGCTAGGATGCCCATTCTAGAATAGTTGAAAAAGTTAGGGGATAAAGACTTTTATGGGAGGGATCAAACATCCCTAACAAAAGTAAAAGAGTGTTTGAACAAGATTAAGAGATTATTTGAGATCACCCATAGCCCACCAGAGGAGATGCTTGAGCGTGTAATTACTTTATTTGAGGGACCCACATATACCTATGGGAGACAGTTAAAAGATATGTCTTTGCAATTGAGTTGACGTGGTATTTCTTCCTAAAAAAGTTTGGTGGCAAATACATAGGGAAATAATACCAGCGGGTAATAAAGAGTGCATTATAAAGACAGAGATAGGGAAATAGAACAATACTAGAATATGAACGAGAATTTGAGCATCTCAGTGCATATATGAAATAATACCATTTGACACAAGAAAAATTATATCGGTTGTTTGAGCAGGGTCTCCACAATAGAATTAGGGAGGCTATTGCAGCTTATGAATATATAGATATGAGATCCTTAATTAGAGCAATGATAAGTGTGAATTATACTATGTTTTTATGAGGTTAATTGAGTTAATTTCGTATTAATTTAGTAGTTTTAGGTTTAATTAGTTAGTTTGTGTGTTTTTAGGTCTAATTGTTAGTTTTGGGGTTTTTTAGGGTTAATTTGAAGAAAAAAAGGGGCTAAATTGCCGAAAGGAGAAAGTTGGGGCCAAAATTAGATTTAAGGAGGTATGTGGATTTCATTCATGAGAGGTAGCCATGAATCACTAGGCTGAGTGATTTGTCACTCTTCAGAGTAATTTGGCACTCACCCAAGCTAAAATTACGTGTTTTGCAGTAAAAGACCACTCTCCCGAGCATAAGACTCACTTTCCCGAGCAAGTGAAGCACTCTCCTGAGTAAATGTCCTATTTAGGCGATAAAAGTATTCCTATTTCACTAAAACACAATTTCTTCCAAGATAGGAAGTCACAGGAGGTGTAAAACTCTTCCTTGGGAGGTATAAAAAGGACTGAAGACACCAAGACTAAAGGGAGCACCTTAGATACGAATTTTCTTTAATTAGTTTGCATTAGCTTAGGTTTAATTTTGTAAGATACAAACGCTTGGAGTTCTACAGAATTTTCAAGGAAGTTTCTTGGTTCAATGAGTTCGTATTGACTTTATTTAATTTGTTTGGTTTCTAATATGAAGTGTGAGTAGTTTTCTTTAACTTTTGCTAAAGGATATTTGAATTCTTAATCTTATATTGTAATGACTTAATTTGTGCTTAATATGGTACAAGTTGATTATTTCTTGGTTTTGTGCAATTTCTTACCTTTGGTTATCTATAATTTGATTGTTGACTTATTTGAATTACCAGTTGACCATTGATTTATGTATGATTATTGGTTTGCATGTTCTTAGGTTAATTTATTGGTATTAATGCATGATTATGTCTTGAGTTAAAGTATAGTGGTGTATTGGTCATAATAGATTAAGATTAAGAAAAGTTAAAATCAAGAATAGATGAAAGTTAAATTTACTTGCAAAAGAATTTAATAGACATTTAGGAGGTTAAATTCAAATCTTTATGCTAAGTGTTGAATAATTCTGAAAACAAAAGGTTTAATTCTTAAGAATGATAATCTTGATTTAAGTTATCTTACTTTATTCATATGATTTCTTCATAATCACTTGTGTTCCTGTTTTATTAAGTCATTGCAATATAAGGTTAAAGTGGATAGTCCTTTATCAAAAGTTGTCTTTAGTATTGAATTTTACCAACTTTAATTGATTGGTTTGTTTAAGTTTAATTTTAATTGTTTAATTTTTATTTATTAAATCTCTTATCACCGTCACAAAACTTGGGATTTCTTTTATTCTTTACACATGGTATTCACCCTAAAATCTAAAACAAGTTGCATCATCAAAGTTTCCCTTGGGTACGATATTTGGGGTCTTAATTTATATTTTTCTATATTATTAGCCGATGTAGTACACTTGCTAGACACCGATCAAGTTTTTGGCACATTTGTAGGGGGAACATTGGTGTTAGTTTTTAGATTTTAAAGTGAATTTTGTGTGTCTTTATTCTTTATTAATTTTATTCTTTTATTCTTTGCTGGTGTCAATAGTTTATGATAAGAGGAGAGCCAATTTTGCCTATTAACCCTGAAATTAAGAGGACATTCCATAGGATTAGGAGATTAAGGTAAAGAGAGATGAATTTAGAGAAGCAAGAATGGAATAACCTTAACAACCTTAATAACCACCCTCTCAATGATCCACCAATGGATGATCTACACCTTAAGATAAAAGGGCAGGTTAACCAAGCCCAAGGGGATGGGTTTAGGCCTAGAACCATTAAAGATTATGCTATACTTAGGTGGAATAAGGATCATAAAACTATTAGGATACCTCACAATCAACATTTTGAGATAAAATCTGCCACTATAACCATGGTCCAAAAGAATCAATTTTTTGGATCAAAAATAGAGGACCCCGCTTAGCATTTAGACATCATTCTAAAAATCAATGATACAATTCAAATACCCAATGTGTCTATAGATGCCATTAGACTTATGTTATTCCCATTTACTCTCATTGGTAAGGTAAGGGACTGGTTGCAAATGCTACCAAGTCAATCAATTTAGTCATGGCAATAAATGCAAGAAAAATTGTGTTCTAACAAGAAAAAGCTAGAGAGTGTAGGAACAATTCAATTATTTGAAAATTGAAGTGCAATTTTAATGAACAAAATTCTTGAAAAACTAAAAAAATCCTAGTAGTTTCACTTTACCATGCGAATTAGGAGGGAATTTTGTTGGACATGCATTATGTGATTTGGTTGCTAATATTAATTTAATACCCTATTCAATTTGGAGGAAATTGAATTTAGGTGACATCAAGGAAACTCAAATGACACTGCAATTGATGGATAGATCAGTAAAGAGACCTAAAGGTATTATTGAGGATTTATTTATGAAAGTAGGAAACTTTATATTCCCAATTGATTTTGTAGTCATGGACATAAAGGAGGATCAAAAGGTACCTTTGATAGTAGGAAGGCCATTCTTGAATACTGCAAAGGCTTTAATAGATGTTTATGGACAAACGGTTACTTTAAGATCCAATGAGGAAGAAATGGTTTTCAATGCAAATAAAGTAATGAAGCATCAAGAATGTGTACAAGAATGGCTTTAATATGATTTTAAGGAGTCCATTTACTTCATAAATAGTATTCAAGAATGTGTATAGGAAAAGCAAGAGGAAATTTTACTAAATGATGAGCTTAAAAATTGTTTAATGAATCCAAGGAATGAGGAGGAAGTGGAGAAGAAGGAAAAAGAGCTAATAGAGGAGCTAGAAAAAGAACATAAAGAGGAAGGAATAAAGAAGGATGAACCATCCCCTCCTAAGGGAGATTATGAACTTAAAACTATTTCCTCTTATTTGAAATATGTATTTTTGGAAAATAATACAAAATCAGTAATCATATCTTCACTTTTGACAGGTTTGGAAGAAGAGATGCTTATTGAAGTATTGAAAAAGCATAAAGAACCCATAGGTTGGGAGACATTCGATTTGAAGGAAATTAGCCCCAGTTATTGTACACACCAAATACCTATGGAGAATGATTTCAAACCAGTGGTACAACCCTAAAGGAGACTTAATCCAGCTATGTAAAAAGTGGTGAAAAATAAGGTACTTAAACTACTCGATGCATGTATTATCTATCCCATTTCTAATGGTAGTTAGATGATTCTGGTCCAATGTGTACCTAAAAAGGGGGGATGATTGTTGTGATTAATGAAAATAATGAACTTATCCCAACATGCAAAGTGTGATAGGATGGAAAGTGTGTATAGACTATATGAGATTGAACAATGCCACTAGAAAGGATCACTTTCGTCTACCTTTTATTGACCAAATTTAAGAGACATTGGCGGAAAATAGGTTTTACTATTTTTTAGATGGTTATTCAGGATATATGTAAATTCTTATAGCCCCGAAAGACCAAGAAAAGACCACATTCACATGTCTCCATGGTACATTTGCATATAGGAGAATGTCATTTGGTCTTTGCAATGCCCTTGTTACATTTCAAAGATGTATGATGGCTATTTTTCATGATTTTATTGAGAAATTCATAGAGGTATTTATGGATGATTTTACATTATATGGGCATGATTTTGAGTCATGTTTATCTAATCTTGCTTTGGTCTTAGGAAGGTGTCAAAAAACTAATCTTGTTCTTAATCGGGAAAAATGTCACTTTATGGTAAAAGAAGGGACACTATTAGGACATAAGATCTCCAAGAAAGGAATTGAGGTGGATAGAGCTAAAATCGATATTATTGACAAATTACCTCTTTCGACTAATGTTAAAGGCATTAGAAGTTCCCTTGGTCATGCAGGTTTTTATCGTCGATTTATTAAGGACTTTTCAAAAATTGCTAAACCATTTTCTAATTTATTGATAAAAGATGTTGCATTTAACTTTGATGATAAGTGTTTGCATGCATTTAACTTGTTAAAGCAAAAGCTAATCACAACATCGATCATAATATCACCGGATTGGAGCCTTCCATTTGAAATTATTTGTGATGCTAGTGACTATTTAGTGGGAGTGGTTTTAGGCCAGCAAAGGGAGAAAGTTTTTTATACTATTTATTATGCAAGTCATACTCTTATTGAGGCTCAAGTAAATTATACAACCATGGAGGAGTTATTAGCAAATGTGTTTTCTTTTGAAAAATTCAAACCATATTTCCTTGGATATAAGATCATAGTGTGGTCAGATCATATAACATTGAGGCACCTTTTCACAAAAAAAGATTCCAAACCAAGACTCATTAAATGGGTTTTGCTTTTACAAGAACTTGATGTGGAAATCAAAGAAAAGAAAGGAGCTAAAAATTTTATGGCAGACCATTTATTGAGATTGGATTATGATAATATTGAAAAGAGGGAAATTTTTGACTTATTTCCCAATGAACGTATTTGTGCAATTTATGCTTGTGAAAATTTGGTTCATTAGTATGCTAACATAGATAATTTTCTTGCAGGAGTTACCTTCCAAAAGACTTTACTTGTCAACAAAAAAAAAGCTTCAAGCAGATGCAAGACATTATCTTTGGGATGACCCGTATCTAATCAAAATTTACCCAGATCAAGTGCTTCGAAGATGTGTTCTAAAGGAAGAGCAAGAGGATATAATGAAGCAATGTCATGAAGGAGAAGTTGGAGGTCACCACGAAGCCAATCGTACAGTACAAAAAATTATTCAGTTAGGTTTCTTTTGGCCTTCTTTTTTCTCTGATGTTAAGTCTTTCATAAAAATATGTGATAGGTGTCAACGTGTTGGAAATATATCTAAAAGGGATGAAACGCCTATGAATAATGTGATAGAAGTAGAAATTTTTGATGTTTGGGGGATTGATTTTATGTGGCCATTTCCAAACTCATTTGGATTTGAATATACCTTGGTAGTTATGGATTATGTTAGTAAATGGATAGAAGCAATAGCTACTAGAACATGTGATGCCAAAATGGTGCTCAAATTCCTTTGGAAAAATATTTTCACTAGGTTTGGAACACCAAGGGCTATTATTAATGATGGTTGCAAACATTTTGTTAACTATCAATTCAAAGCATTGCTTAGAAAATTTGGTGTATGACATAGATAACTACCCCATATTATCCTCAAGGAAATAGGCAAGTTAAAGTGTCTACTAGGGAGTTGAAATCAATCTTGGAGAAAACTATCAATAATTCTAGAAAAGATTGGTCGCAAAGGTTAGATGAGGCTCTTTAGGCCTATAGAACTGATTTAAAACCCCTGTAGGCATGTCTCCATATAGATTAGTTTTTGGGAAAGCGTGTCATTTTTCGGTCGAATTAGAGCATAAAGCATATTGGGGTAAAAAACTGTTAAATTTTGATTTGAGGTGTGCAGGAGATAAGAGAAAGTTATAGCTCAATAAACTAGAAGAATTTTGATAGTCGTCTTATGACAATGCAACCCTATACGAGAAAACCAAACGGTTGCATGACAAGAAACTTAATCAAAAGGAATTTGCTCCGGGCATGATGGCTTTGGTATATAATAGTCGATTGAGATTATTCCTGAGAAAAATGAAATCCAAATGGCTTGGACCATATCAAGTGTTGTCAAGCAATGACTTTGGAGTGGTGACTATCAAGAGTCCGAAAGATGGGCCTGAATACAAAGTTAATGGTCATAGGTTAAAACCATATTGAGTTGGGCAAATGGAGGTTGCTGAGGCAACCATGGTATTTCGAGACTAATATAAGGGTTATAAGTCTAGCTGAGGACTTTCTAAACTCAGAACTTAGCTCTTTATCTTCTTTTCTTTTCATTATTTTTAACTTTGTGTTTCCTTTGTTATTTTATTTTGTTTTTGTGTTTGAGGTGTTTTTGTTACATGGTTATTAATTTGTTTTACTTTGGTATACTTTAGTTTTTGTTTCATGACTTGAAAGAGAGTGTGTCTATTCTTTGTGATCTTAATGTGTTCAAAGACTGAGATATTGGCATGAGTTTGTGTACAAATTAAGCAAATGAGGCTTGTGTTTGAGGCAAATTAAAGGTGAGTGAATGATAATGTGTTATGTTTTAAGTTTAAGCATAAATGAGTTAGGTGTAATTTGCTTAGAGAATGCACAACAATTATGAATTAAGGTGTAGGAATGATCGCGGGGCGGGGCGAGGAGTGCCTCCCCACCTACTGCCCCATGTAAGGGCGGGGTAGGGACCGTAGTATTTTGGGGGAAAAATTCCCCCCGTCCCCGTCCCCGCGGGGATCCCCATTCCCGCGGAGATCTTCGTCCCCACATAAAAAATATTTTTATTTTTTTAAAAAATTTAATTATAACTAAAATATAATATTTAATAATTAATTATAATTGAAATATAATATTTAATAATTAAAAATATAAATTCAATTACAAATCAAACTAAAATAAATTTTAACAATTGATAAAACTAAAATTAAATATAATTTAAAACTTAATTATATAAATATAATTAAATTTTGTAATTAAATTTTGGGGACGAGAAAATTTCGTGGCAGGGACCATAATTTCCGTCCCCGTCCCGAATTCTAAGTCGGAGAATACTTTTTTTCCGTCCCTGTCCCTACGGGGAAATTTTTTTGGGGATTCCCCGCCCCATTCGAGGCGGTTCCCCACGGGGGACGGGGAATGATCATCCCTATTAAGGTGTTTCAGAGTTGCTAATTTATTGTTTCAAAGGTAAATTTTCGAAGCGAGAAAAAACAAGATTATAACTGTGGATTTATGGCTTAAAACATAGAAGATAAGTTTTTTTCGAGAAAGGCAGCCCTAGGTCACTCGGCCGAGTGACTCTAGTCACTCTCCCGAGTGGTTGTGTACTCTTCTAAGTGCAAAATCACTCTCTTAAGTGATATGTGTGTATTTTCTTGGCTTCTAGAATAGACTTTCAGCACTTTCCCGAGTGGTGCCTTCCACTCTCCCCAGTACATTTATTTGAGACAAAAATTTTACGTAACCTTGAAGCCCCAATGTTGGTCCCTTTTGAAATCGTGTGCCCCCACTCAGTCGAGTGAATCTTCAATCACCCGAGTGGTCCCCTTTAAAAACCCCACTCTCCCATTTTAAATCTTACTCTTGCACACACCATCATGATATGGGATTATTTAAACCTTTAGTCCTTCTAGACTGAGTATAGAATGAGTAGGGTATCGTTTCAAAGGGAACGAGGTAAATTTAATATTAAAACCACAAGAAGTAGATGGATAGGTAATAAAAAATGAAGATTAAGTATTTAACTGAGTTCTAAATCAATATACATAAATTAAATCAAGTTAGATTACAAATGACTTAGTAATTAGTATAAATGTAATGGCCTCAACACCGAGTCAGCCGTGAACAGTACTTTTCGATGGTAAATAGTACTTTTCGGGTCCGAAAGGACACTCGAAAGTCAAAAATATTTTATTGGACCATAAAAAAGTATTGGTCATGGGGAGTCCAGAGTTGAAATCTGAAGTGAAATTGAGGTCAAATAGGTATCCAAAGGTCAAAAATACGAAAAAGGTAGCGAATAAATTTTCCCGGTAGGGAAGGTAACTTGATTTTGTATAAATAATTAAAAATAGTAAATGAACTCCGAAAATTACCAGATTTTGCATGTCTATATGAATTTTTGTATAGAATATTTTGGTGATGAGAATGGAATTTTTCGGTGACACCGGTAGTTATTGAATCAAACCAATAAATTTGAATCGGATCGATAACGAGCTCCGATTGAGCCGAAAATTTGTGTACTAGCTATTTTTGATGTGATAAAATTAATGGAATAATTTTTGAAGTAATTTGAAGTGAGGAAGATAGAGATTTTAGTTTGGGCCTAAAATTGCCTAAAATGGGCTTAAATTTATAGTTGGGCTAAGCCCATAACTAGGCCCATTTAAGAGGGATATAAGGAGAAAATCTGGAAAAATTTCTAGATTTTGCTGGCTGCATCTCCTCCTCCTAAGTTGGCCAAACCACTCTCCCTTTCTTCTCTCTTTGATTTTCTTCTTCTCTCACTTCAAATCACTCATAATTCCCAACATAACAATTAAAGTTTCACCTCTCTAGTTCACTCTAGTAACCTTAATCAAGTGCTTTGAGCAAGGAAAGGCTAGAAATCAAGTGGTTAAAGAAATTGGGGTAAGTTGGAAGTTAAGAAATTCATGGATTTAAATTATTTTTTGGTGTTTTCTCATAGATTTTGAGGTATAGTTTATGATTTTGAGCTTGGATTTGGCATTTAAGATCAATAGAATGAAGAAAACTAAGGTTTAATGGGCTGTTATGTTAGGTTTGGATAGTGAAGGAAGAAATTCAAGGGATAAAGGCAAAGGGAAGGAAGGCTAGGCACCCTTGATCAAGTGATTGTGGTATGTGACTAATAAATCTAAATATTTCCTATTTATTTGAATTAATTCTTTTTATATAATTAAGAAAAAATTGCTAAATTGCTTAAATATTGAAATTAAGTTGGGAAAAATAAAATTAGAACTTATTTGATGCTATGTGAATGGTTAGAATGAAGAAATAAAATTTTTAGGATTATAATTAATTGATGGCCGAAAATTTCACTAAGGGAAAAATTGAGATTTTTGCATGAAAATGTTATTTAGCAGCCTAAATTAATTCTAATTGTCATTTTGAGTATCCATGAATTTTTACTTGAAATATGGAATTTATTGAAAATTTTTAAAGCTTGTTAATGGTGTATGTATGTAATAAAATTGGTGAATTATAGAGATATAGTGCATAATTTGGGTAAATTTGAGTAGTACATGTGGAATCATGGCTAAATAAATTTCTATGGAATTTACGAAATTAGTATGAATAAATGAGAATTATAACATTGAATATGTTTAGTGAAAAATATTGAATTATAGGGATATAATTCAATAAGATGAGGAAATAATTGAAATAAAGATAAAAAGTGTGCATAAAAAAATTTTAAGAAATTTATGTGCAATATTAAGATATTTTTGAAATAAATCGCGTAATATGTATAGGTAAAAGTGTATACAGAAATGCCCTTAGAAATAACCATGTAGTAAAAACTAGTTCAGGATATAATTGACTGGCCATAGGGACACCTCTGTACCACGGTGCAAGTCATGGCGACTTGCTAAGCTATGGATTGGATTCTTGATCACCATGGCTTTCTGTCTCTTTTCTCTGTTTGGCCCATTCTCTATCTCTGTTGTATCCCTGTAGGGTTTATGTCCCGTGTATCCGGTTTAGAGTTTTTTGTCGGGTCCGAAACTAGGGAAAAAATGAAAATAATATGAGAAAATATGAAAAAGAAGTGAAAAATGATAATTAAAGGTGAAAAAGGACTAATTTGTAAGAAAAAGAAAGTTTAGGGGCAAAATTGTAATTTTTCCCAAAACAGTAAAAGTTAAGTAAATTATTTGAAAATTGCTTAATTAAAGATAAGACAGTCAATTAATGGCTAAAACTTATTAAAATGAAGTTTTATAGTCAATAAGGACTAAAATGAAATTTTGCTTAAAAATATTTAATTAAGTACAAAATTAAGGTTAAGTACCTTAATTAATAATTTAGAAGTTAAAAAGAAGCATATAAGGCTAAATTTGTAAATTAATAAGAAAAAGGAACTAAATTGAAAAAGAGTATAAGTTTGAATTAAATGTACAATTTGATAAGAAATAAGCATTCAAAGAATAAAAGTGTTATAGCAATTTAAAAATGTTAATTAAAAAGGAAAAATGTTATTGACTTTTCTTGATAAATTAATATGAATTATTGTTGCATAATTGCACTATTTTGAGTTGAATATAGAAAATATTTAGATTGTTAGTCACCTCTGGGCATGTTAATGCTCAGCGCGTAGTTATGACTGCGTGCAAGTACGCAGGAGTGGGAGCAGGAATATTCCCTGAAGGACTTCTTTGACTAAAGTAGAGTTTTGGACTATTGTGGCATGTATATATATGAATGTATTACTTATGGTGTTATAACTTTGGAATTGATATTTTGGACTATAATATGTCATTACCTGTTGACGTATATGAGACTTAGTGGGCAAATCGGAATATGTGTGATTGATCTAGTTGAATGGTTTGGATATATAAATGCTTGATATGATATATATAAGTGATTGTTGTGCCTCTGGGAGACTATGGGTATTGTTTGCTTTTTAGGGGGTTAAACCAATTTATAGCCGTTATATTACCAAAATTTTATTAAATGCATAGTAAATTGGACAGTTACAAGTCATCGGCGATTGGTAATTAAGATAATTAATTATATGAAATATGTTGGAAGGAAAAAAATTTTTTTTTTTAGCTTGTGGGGTACCAGAACAGTGTTAAGTATATTATGTGTGTTACATTTTGTGGTATCAGAGCGAGGTTTAGGTGGTTCTAAGATCTGAGTGGGTGCAATGTTAAATTTTAATAAGTTATATACATGCCAATTGCTATTTTGAGAAGTTGTTTTGGGAATTAATATATTCATCCTCCCTTCTATTTTATAGTTAAGAGATGTCTGGAGAGCCGAGTCGCGAGCCTGGAGATAACAGGAGCGAGGCCTCTAGTAATATGGGGCAGCAGGAGGTTCCACCACAGCCGACACCTCCACCTATAGCACCTCCTCCTCCTCAGTTAGACTTCCTCAATTTGATGTCAGACTATATCCAGCAACGTCTCCAAGCTGTACAGGCTCAGGCACCACCACCAGTAATACAGGTTCAGCAGCCTACTTTACCTAAAAGAAAGCCTATACTAGAGCAGTTAAAAAGGTTAGGAGCTGAGGATTTTACAGGCGAGGACCCTTTGATGCCAGTAGCTGCAGAGGCATGGCTTTTTAAAATAAAAAGGTTGTTTGAAATCACCCACAGTTCTGAAGAGTAAAAGCTTAAGGGTATGATTGCTTTGCTTCGGGGTCCAGCATTTATTTGGTGGGACTCAGTCAGAAGGCACATGCTTGCAGACAGTTTGAACTGGAAATTTTTCATCGATCAATTTGAGAAAAAGTATATCGGGTTTGAGTATAAAATAGCTATGCAAGATGCTTTCTGGAGGCTGAGGCATGGAAACTGCACAGTGGCTGAGTATGACAGAGAGTTTGAGCGCTTATTTAAATGAAGGCTTGGCTACAGAAGAAAGGTTATGTCAGCGATTTGAAAGGGGTCTGCATACTGAGTTGAGGCAGATCATCAGGGCCCAGAAACAGCCAGATTTAAGATCCATAATAGATGTGGCTATCAAATTAAAAGCCACTCAAGCCGAGCAAGCAGAAAGACAGTCCCGATTTCAGTAGAAGAGGAAGTAGGGACAAAGCAGTGGCAAGTTAGGATAGAGTAAAAAGCAGAAGGATCAGCAGCCGCCTCAAGGTCTTCCACCAGTGGGCAAGGGTCAGGGTAGTGCCTCCCGTGGTAAATCTACAGCTACTACAGCTTCTAGTGCACCCAGAGGCAGTGGTAGGCGACACCAATGTTATGTGACCATTGTGGAAAGACACATTCAGGGGAGTGCAGATTGCTGACTGGAGCCTATTTTAGGTGTGGGCCCCGAGAGCACCGTATTAAAGACTATCTTTTGCAGCAGACTACTCCAGCCACCTCACCAGCATCTGGTACTGGGTCATCAGCTCCGTGAGGTCGTGGTAGGGGAGTAGCCCCTAATACTTCAGCTTTCAGACCAGTTGGTCAGTCATCCCAGGGACAGAGGCAATCAGGAGGACATACATATGCTGTCAGGGCCCGAGAAGAGAAGGATGCTCCTGCTGTGATTGTGGGTAAGTTTATTTTGCTATCTGATTCAGTTTATACTCTGATTGATCCTAGTTCCACACACTCATACATTAGCACAGAACTGGCACGGGAAAAAGGGATGAAAGAGGCCTACTTGGACTAGGACATCTTGGTGAGTAATCCTCTGGGACATAGTGTGGTAGTGAATAAGGTTTATAGACAATTTCCTATTGGTGTCTAGGGACATACATTTCTGGCAAACCTTATTGAGTTGCCCTTTCGCGAGTTTGATTTGATTCTGGGGATGGATTGGCTATCCGTCCATCAAGCGACTGTCGACTATAGAAAGAAGAGAGTCACCCTATAACTTCAAAAAGGTGATGACATCATGGTTATGGGTGTGAGGTCTGACTTTCTGTCTGATGTGATTTTTGCTACTACAACAAAAATGCTGATTAGAAAAGGCTGTGAAGCATATTTGTGTTATACAGTTGAGGCGAAAAAAGATAGGTTAAAGGTGTCAGATGTACCTACTATTAGGGAGTTCTAGGATGTGTTCCCTGATGAGCTTTCAGGCTTACCACCTGACAAAGAGGTAAAATTTTCCATTGAGGTTGCTCCTAGTACTACTCCCATTTCTATTGCTTCATATAGAATGGCACCTGCAGAGTTAAAGGAATTAAAGATTCAGCTTCAGGAGTTGCTTGACAAGGGGTTTATCAGACCTAGTACTTTTCCTTGGGGAGCACCTGTCCTATTTGTAAAGAAAAAGGATGGGACTCTCTAATTGTACATTGATTATCGACAGCTGAATAAAATGACTATAAAGAACAAATACCCTCTTCCTCGTATTGAAGACTTGTTTGACCAGCTTAAGGGAGCGGGTGTTTTCTCCAAAATCGATATGAGATCGGGGTATTATCAAATGGAGGTTAAGGAAGCAGATGTGCCCAAGACTGCTTTTAGGACTAGGTATGGCCACTTTGAGTTCTTGGTCATGCCATTTGGACTTACAAATGCACCAGCAACCTTTATGGACTTGATGAACAGAGTCTTTCACCCCTACTTGGATCAGTTTGTAGTGATCTTTATAGACGACATCCTAGTGTATTCAAAGACACCAGAAGATCATGATAAACACTTGAGGATTGTGCTACAGACTCTGAGAGACAAACAGCTGTATGCTAAATTCAGTAAATGTGCTTTTTGGCTAAATGAGGTATCTTTTCTGGACCATGTAATTTCTACAGAGGGCATCAAAGTAGATCCTTCAAAGATTGAGGCAATTCTACAGTGAAAACCACCTAAGAATGTAACTGAAGTTTGGAGTTTTTTGGGATTGGCCGGGTATTATAGGAGGTTCATCAAGGGCTTTTCCACCATTATAGTTCCTTTGACTCGATTACTACAGAAAAATGTTAAATTTGTATGGACTGACAAATGCCAGGAATGCTTTGGAAAACTAAAGACTTTGTTAACAGAAGCTCCAAACCTTACTCAACCTAAATCAGGCAAGGATTTTGTGATCTACAGTGATGCTTCCAAGAATGGTTTAGGCTGTGTTATGATGCAGGAGGGCAAGGTGATAGTTTATGCCTCCCAACAACTTAAGACTCATGAGAAAAACTATCCTACTCATGATTTAGAGTTAGTAGCCATTGTTTTCGCATTGAAGATATGGAGGCATTACTTGTATGGAGAGAAATGCTATATTTATTCAGATCACAAGAGTTTGAAATATTTGTTTACCTAGAAAGAACTCAATCTTAGACAAAGACGCTGGTTGGAGTTGATTAAAGACTATGATTTCTATATCGACTACCATCCAGGGAAAGCAAATGTGGTGGCTGATGCACTCAGTAGAAAATTTATGTCAGGTAATATTAGTGCTTTGAAATGAACCTGTATAGAGCATTAATAAGTATAAATGATTAATAGTGATCTTTGCAGCTCTTCGAGCAATGAACACCAGTTTAAGCTTGGCACCAAATGGAGCTATAGTAGCTGAGCTTCAAGTTAAACCAGACTTTGTGCATAAAGTAAAAGCAGCTCAGAAGGAAGATGACCGGCTAATGGCTATTATAGACAAGCTTCAACACAGTAGTGAAAGTGATTATTCGTTGTCTGATGATGGAAGCCTTTGTTATAAAGGGAGACTTTGTGTGCCAACTCAAGAAGATTTGAAGAAAGAGATCCTGACAGAAGCACACCATAGTAGCTATGCTATGCATCCTGGGAGTAACAAGATGTACCAAGATTTGAAAGCCTACTAATGGTGGCCAGGTATGAAGCGTGATGTGACTAAATTCATAGGAAAATGCCTAACATGTCAATAGGTGAAAGCAGAGCACCAGGTCCCTTCTGGGCTTCTTCTACCACTTGTGATTTCGAAATGGAAATGGGAACAGGTGACTATGGACTTTATGACTGGCCTACTTATGACTCAAAGAAAGCATGATGCCATCTGGGTAATTGTTGACCGACTCACTAAATCCGCTCATTTCTTGCCAGTGCAGATGGATTATTCTTTGACCAGGTTGGCAGAAATTTATATTAGTGAAGTGGTCAGATTACATGGGGTGCCTATGTCAATTATTTTTGACAGGGATCCCAGGTTTACATCTCATTTCTGAAAGAGTTTTCAGGATGTTCTGGATACTAGACTTCACCTCAGCACAGCTTTTCACCCTCAGACTGATGGCCAGTCCGAGTGGGTGATTCAGATAGTATGCTTCGATGTTGTATTCTTGATTTTAGCACCAATTGGGAAAAGCATTTGCCTTTGGCTGAGTTTGCATACAACAATATCTACTAGTCTAGTTTGAAAATGGCACCTTTTGAAGCGTTATATGGCAGGAAGTGTAGAACTCCGTTATGCTGGATAGAACTAAATGAGAAGAAGCTATTGGGCTCAGATTTAATCCGTGATTCAGAAGAGAAAGTTCAGATTATCAAAAGCCGCTTGAAGGAAGCAATGGACCATCAGAAATCTTATGCAGATCTGAAGAGAAAGGATATTGAGTTTCAGGTTAGAGACAAATTTTTTCTGAAAGTATCTCTATGGAAGAAAGTTCTGAGGTTTGGCAAGAAGGGCAAGTTGAGCCTTAGGTTTATAGGTCCCTATGAGATACTTCAAAGAGTGGGTCCTGTGGCCTACAGGTTAAAACTGCCATATGCTTTGGAGAAGATACATGATGTCTTCCATGTGTCTATGCTTTGGAGATACTGGTCTAATTCAAGCCATGTGATAGCACCAGAAGAGATACAAGTTCAAGCTGATATGAGCTATGATGAAAGACCAGTGAAGATTTTGGCTAGAGAAATTTGACCACTTGATGGGGATTTAATTGAACCCTTAGTCTTACTAGACTTCATATAGGGTGAGTAGGGTATCGTTCCAAAGGGAATGGGGTAAATTTTGTATTTAAATAACAATAAGTAAATGGATAGGTATCAAATAAAATAGGTATCATGCATTTAATTAAAAGACTAAACTATTTTAAATATAGTGAGTTAATTTTGGATAATAGATAACTTAAAAGATGATTTGAACATACATTATAACTAAGTGAAATAATTTCATCTATGAACCATTTAATCAATTATATGAATAATATGATTGAAGAATTTTGCCAAGTTTCTTTAAAGCAATTCTCATTGTCATTAAAGGTTTTTTTACTTAGAGTCTATAAGCATTCTCATGACATTATAGAGATAAATAAAAACTATGAAGTTTTATGCCAATTCTTTAACCCCTTAAAGTGAATTCCTTATCTCTAAGTGAATTCAATGCTTCAAGTAAATTTATTTGTCTTTCCATCAAAGAATTCCAATTCTCATTGTGAATTAAATGACTAATATGCTAATTATGGTGATCAATTATAATAAGCAAATCAAAGTACCGAAATAAATTTAAATCACACTTCATACATAAAGAAAATAAACATTCATAAAGCAAAGATAAGTAGATGAAAAACAAATTGAATTAAGTAGTCATAATGTACCAAAAGAACTAGTCAAATACACAATTGAAATAAAATGAAATAATAGAAAAGAACAACATAACTCTCCAGGGTTTACTTTCTATTTAAACCTTATGATATATCTCTTATTCCTTTGACTTTGTTCTTTGGTCATCGTCTAAAAACTAAGTAGAGAAATGTCCAAAAGCAACTAAAAATGTTCTTAAATAAACAATGAAATTTTCCTTTGATTCCTTTCCAGAGCTTTTCTCCCATATTTATAGAGTTTAACTCTATAGATATGTCCCTTCAGAATAGTTGTTAATCATGGAAAGCTACCCTGAAAATTCTTGATGGTTGACTGAAGGATCGGGTGCGAAAAGGTGGCAGCGTTTGGAAATAGGTATTTTGTCCGACTCATGAATGCCTTCACGAGTCGTGAATCCCATTAGTCCTTTGACCGGTGTCTAGCAAGTGTACTAGATCGGCTAGTAATATAGGGAAATAGAATTAAGACCCAAAATATCGAACCCAAGGGAAAACTTGTGCTTGTGTGCTAATTCAATTTTAAAACCAATTTCTGTGTGTAAAGAGAGAAAAGAAATCCCAAATTTTGATATTTTGAAGAATAAAAAAAACCAAATCCAAAATAAAACAATTAAAGTAAACAATAATTAAGAAAACTCTATTGAAAACAAGTAATTTAAATGAGGTAAAAATCAATGATAAAAACAACTTCCACTAAAGGACTATCCACCTTAACCAATATTGATATGACTTAATAAACATAAAACATACAAGTGATTATGGAAAATTCAGTTTAATAAACCCAGATAACTTTCTCAAGATTATCACTCTAAATATTGAACTCCCTTATTCAGAACAATTCAATACTTAGCAGAAAATTCTGAATTAATCTCCTAGATGTCTATTAAAACCTTTCTCAAGAGCTTTAACTTCCAACTATTCTTGATTACTCCCTTCTTAATCTCAATTTACTCAATTTAACACATAATCATAACTTACTTAGATTATAACATGCATTAATCCAACCAAACTAACTTAAGAACATACAAATCATTAATCAACTTAACTCAACTAATTAACCGATGTTTAGTCACGTTAATAATCAAATTAAGATTGAATAAAGACAAGAATTTACTTAAGAACCAAGAAATAATCAAACTTGTAATTAAATTGAAGTACAAACTTAAGTCATAACAATATGAGTCAAGGATTCAAGTATCCTTCAGCAAAAGTTAAAGAAAACTACTCAAAAGACATAGTTAAGACTAAAAACAAAAGCTTGAATAAAAACTGAAAATAAAGGAAGACGTTAAAGTAATCTAAGAACAACAAATTGAAAAACTAAAGATCGATCTCTATCTCCCTTTCTTCTGTGTTTTGAGCTCCTATTTATAGGCAAAAACGTGGTAGAATTCTTCTTAAATTGCAGAATCAAGATAGGAAAGGAAGTCTGCTCAAAACAGGAAGTCTGACGAATCCTTCGCGCGATGGGAGAGTGAAAGCACGTGGCCACGCATCCTTTTGCATTGAGGAACACGTGGTCACGTGTACTATATAGTCTTCCTCACACGTGGCCACGTGTGAGTTTTGCCTTGGGTCACACGTGGTCACGTGTCTTGCTTCCTTCTTCACTTAATTCTTCACGTGGCCACTTACTCTTTAACTCAATTTTCTTCATTTCTTCTTCACATGGCCACGTTCATTCACAAATACTCCTTCACGTGGTCACGTGCAAATTCCTTCAACATCTTCACGTGGTCACGGCTCCATCCTCTGGACTAAGAGCTGCTTTTCTCGCTTAAACTTCCAATATTTATGCTTTTGCCCCAAAACTTTGCACTTTTCACACTTTAAGCCCTTTTCCATCATTTTAGCCCTGAAAATCATGCAAAACACAGAATTAACTCTAAAAATATAAATATTAACAAAATAACTATAATTTAACCCAAATAAAACCAAAATAACTAAATAAAATAATTAAAAACATATTAAAAACTACATATAATTCACACTTATCAAATACCCCACACTTAAACCTTGCTTGCCCTCAAGCAAATTAGAACAACCCTCCTTCAAAACCATCAAACTTGAACAAAGCCTTGTAATTTCAAAACCAAACTTAGCATTTAACAAAAGCACTCAATATAAACTCTAAATAGATTAACTTCAACAAGAGAATATAAACTAGTTTCCTTGAGTGTGTGCAAGACCAAATCATTTTAAGCAATTTTGAAAACCAAAATATCAACACAACTAAGTAATGAAGTATAGAATATATGAATGCATAAACATACAGTCGGTTTCATGCTTGAAACTCTAGAAACACAATAGGCCTCTCCTTTAGCACCGGAACCCGTAGGTCATCTCTGCTAAACAACTCAAATCAAACTTAAAATCACATAGGTCTTACCAAGGTTGTAATGGGGCTGAGGGTATGTTTATCAAAGAATGGATAGAAGATAGTCGAAATGAATATAGCCACTTTAAGACCAAATAGATTACAAACACCCCAATAACTTAAACAATACAAATTCAGCTCATCCTTGCCTTGATTCCAAACTTTTCTTTATACTCCTTCACCAAGAAGTAAATTTTTTCTAATTTTCCTTGTACTACCCCACACATATTTTCTTCATATTTACTAATTCTCTTTTTCTTCTTTTTTTTTCTTTTTTTTTAATAAAGTAGCACTAATAAGCTAACATCAAGGTAATACAAGGTCTATTTTCATTTGACTTCATCAATAACTTTGAAACTTTCTTACTATACCCAACAAAACTTTATTCTTTTCATGTATCCATTTAGTCCTAAAGTGGCTAATTCCATAGGGTGAGATAAAAGCTTTTTAGGTTATATGGTTAAAATATTAAGTGTAGCAAAAAAAAAAAATTAACGGTACGCCTTAAGCATACCCTTATAAGCTCAAAATGGTTTAACAAAAGATAGATTTATCAAGGTAGGACACAAGTCTTTTTAAAAAGAGTTTATCAAGAAAGTTGTTGCCTAGATCATTTTCTAAGATGCTTGTGTTGTTCATATGCTTTGAAGGGTGATGAGGAAGGTTCTAGTGTTCTAAATTTTCTTACTTCACTACTTCATTGCATTGAGTGTTTCTAAGTCAAAAACTGGTCTAAGTGCTTTTAAGAATTTAGAAACTAATAAATATTTATCAAGTTGAAGATTAATCCATCCAAAGACATATTAAACAACATAAATGTTCTCTTGCTAAGCAAAGGTCCAAAACATGCATACTCCATATCCAAGTTCAAAGTGTTCAAATTTTGAAGTTAACTAGGGCAAACTAAGTTTTCATGCAGATTAAATGAAAAGAGTGAACTACATAAGTCTTTAATACATTTTCTAAACTCAAACAAAACATAAACACAACAAAACAAAACAAAATAACAGAATTTTGATTCATGAAAAAGAAAAATAAAGTTGAAGAAAAACTTCCTGAAAGGAGGCTACCCCTTCCTCAAGACTTTGCTGTCCGCAGCAACCAACAATCTACTGAAATGGAGGTGGTGGTGGAGGAAAACGTTGCCAAAAATGGTGAATAAAGTGCTCCATTCTCCTATTGCCTTCCCTTACTTCATCCCGGAGTGTATCCAATCTCCCTTGCATTTGATCAAGCCTCATTTGTTGAGCATCCATCCGGTTGCTTAATTGATTAAACGGTGCTTCCCATTCTGGTGTTGTAGGCTCATTAATTGGGGAAGGTACTGCTGTAGCAATATGTTCCTCATTTGGTTCCTCTTGCTGCTCCTCTTCCTGCTCCTCTTGCTGCTCCTCAAATCGAATATTATTCTCTCTTAAATACTCTTCTCATGTTGCCCAATGTCCTCGGGGTCTAGGTATCAAAATCTTCATCCTTTTCAACATTCTATTATCAATGCAAGGCAAATCTCCTGGGAGTGGCTTGCTATAAATTGGATGTTTAACTGCATCTGCCAAAACTGTAGCTACCCATCCTATAGAAATATTATCAATGTTACCCGGCAGTTTCTGCAAATCCTTAATTCGACTAGCTATAATGCCGGCTCCATTAATTGCAACGCCATCCATCATACATCTTAAGACCATTGCTTGAGAGACACTAATAGTACTGGCATTCTTTAAGTTGTTATACATAGTTTTTGCCAAAAATCGATGAATTATTCTCAAAGCATGAGTTCTTAGAGCATGTACCTTGCATTGACCTCCTACCCAAGGCTCATTTAATTCAAGATCTTTAATTCTCTCCCAATTTTTCGCAGGTGAAGCATTTTCCAATTCCCAGGGAGCAGTTGGCACAAAGCCTAAGATTTCAGAAAATTGAGTAAAGGACAACGAATATCCTTTCTTACCTAGCTTAAAACCAACTGTACCCTCCGAATCATCTCGTCTGAAATAACATTCAAAAGAATACAGAAGATCTCTAGCCAATTCTGGGTACACCTTTGGTTTCTTTTTTATGAATTCCCCCCAGCCAATGTTTTGAAGCAATGGTTCGATTTCATAATCCCACAAATTACCAGCTGGGATATTGAGAAACAAATGACTTAAGTAGGCGGGCTGCACATATTTGCACTTGCTGAAATAATCAAATTTGTTAACCTTTGCCCGGTCTACATGTGATGGAATTTGTACCCCAGAGGAACTAGCGACATCAGGGTGTTTAGTCCTTCGAGGTGCCACTACAATCAAAGAAAACACAATGTAAGTATTAATCACCAAATAAACTGCTCATAAGTATATGAATATGTATGATGCATTAGTTGGATAAAGGGAAAATTTAATAGCATATGTCATGCAAAATACAAAGATCATAAACAAATAAACAACTCTTTCACAAGGTAATTTACATGCATTAATGCAAACTAGAAATATGCCAATCAAAGAGTGGAGTTTAAAGTTTTTTTAGTAAAAGAAAACTCATTGAAGCATTTTATCGAACACGTTGCGAGCATAAATTTGAGCATGAATTTCAATAGCATAACCAAGAGTGTTTATTATCCAATTATATATTAACCATCTATTACATGCACTCAACAATCATAATTATCCAAATAAGCAAAAACAGTAAACATGCACACAAAATGAGAAGTGCAGATTAACCCAAAAACTAAATATTTGTGGACTATATTTGCATAAAACACTACCAATGATGATAAACAACTAGTAATTACGGAAGAGAGAAAGTAAATACTTACTTGAGAATGAGAAGGACACCACAATTTGCAATACAATGTGAGAGGTACAAAAACCCTAAATTGATGATGAAAATGTGGAGAAGGAAAAACTTAAGTGTAAGAGAGAGTGGAAGATGCAAGAGAACTCAGATGGAGATGGTGATGAGTGAAAATCCCATGGTCACGAGTTGATTGTGTGATAGTGAGGCGTGGGCACGGAGAGAGTGAATATGAAAATAAAAAGAAGAAATGAGGAAGCCGTGAGTTTTATAAGGGAAGGGGACGTGGCCACGTGAATCTTAGTGAAGATAAACACGTGGTCACGTGTGGGAATCCTAAAATGGCCAGTGAACAATTGCGTGGCCACGTGATTTCTTGGGTAAGAACACACGTGGTCACGTGTGGGGAAACAAACTTGGACAGTGAGCTGAGACGTGGCCACGTGAAATTTTATGAAGACAGACCCGTGGTCATGTGTGTGCATATGCTATGTGATGTGTGGCCATGTAAATTAAATCAACGTTCCAGTGCATCAAGGCGTGGCCACGTGATTTCTTGTGTAAGAACACACGTGGTCACGTGTATAAATGGAGTTTCTCCTTTCTCTAACCCGTGGCCATGTGGATTCTCCTTGAGAGACCACACGTGGTCACGTGAATGACCAATTTTCATCATTTTTGCCCACTGCCCGGGTATATGTCTATGTTTGAATCCTACAATAATTTGTTCCCACATGTCTCTTAAAAACCTGATTTTTCTTATTTCTTTCATGAATCAAACACACAAACATACAAGCATGCATAAATCAAACATTTAAACACACAAACATGCAGAAATCAAATGCTTAAACACACAATCATGTAGAAATCACAAATACTGACTGATAGCAAACAAAGATGAAGTTCTGAGTTTTTAGAGTCTCCAGCTAGACTCTCCAAACTGATTTTTAAGTATCTTTAAAGACCATGGTTGCTTCAGCAACCTCTTGTTGTCCGATTTGATATACTTTAAGACGATGACCATTGACTTGAAATTCACGTCCATCTTTTAAGTTCTTGATTGTTACTACCCCGAGATGATTGCTTGCTATTACTTGATATGGTCTAAGCCACTTTGATTTGAGTTTCCCTGGAAACAAACGAAGACGACTATTATAAAGAAGCACTAACATTCCTGGAACAAATTCTTTTACCCTTAAATGCTTGTCATGCCATCTTTTTGTCTTTTCTTTGTAAAGTGCAGCATTATTATATGACCATTGTCGAATTTCATCAAGTTCATTGAGCTGAAATGTCCTTTCTCCTGCATCACTTAAATCAAAGTTAAGAAATTTAGTAGCCCAATATGCTTTATGTTCTAATTCGACTGGAAGGTGACATGCTTTACCAAAAACAAGTCTAAAGGGAGACATACCTATAGGGGTTTTGAAAGCAGTTTGATAAGCCCATAAAGCCTCATCTAACTTAAGAGACCAATCTTTTCTAGAGTTATTGAATGTTTTTTCCAAGATTGATTTCAATTCCCTATTAGATATTTCTACTTGTCCATTTGCTTGAGGGTGATATGGGGTTGTGATCTTGTGTTTAACACCAAATTTTTTCAGCAAGGCCTTAAATTGATGGTTGACAAAGTGTTTGCCTCCATCACTTATAATAGCTCTAGGTGCCCCGAATCTAGTGAAAATATTCTTACGAATGAATTCCAGCACAATTTTTGCATCACAAGTCCTAGTAGCTATTGCCTCTACCCATTTACTTACATAGTCCACTGCTACCAAGATATACTCATACCCAAATGAGTTAGGAAAGGGACCCATAAAATCGATGCCCCAAACATCAAATATTTCTACTTCTATCACATTGTTCATAGGCATCTCATCTCTTTTGGATATATTTCCTACTCTTTGACATTTATCACAAGTGGCTATGAAAGTTTTGACATCCTCAAACAAAGTAGGCCAGAAAAAACCTGATTGGAGTATCTTTTGAACCGTTCTATTTGGTCCATGATGACCTCCAACTTCTCCCCCATGGCATTGATGCATGATAGCTCTTTGTTCCGATTCCGGTACACACCTTCTCAATACTTGATCCGGACATATCTTGACAAGGTATGGATCATCCCAAAGGTAATGCTTGGCATCCGCTATGATGTAATATGACATGGTATGATAATCATGATAGCACAGCGGAAAAACAAAAATTTTATCATACATACCATACATATCCAAAGATAGAATCGAAACATGCAATTTTAGGGTTATCGAACTTACAACTTTTGATGCCTTTTAGATTTTTATTCCGATGATGACCAGCAACTAAGATGGCTTTGTCTGCCTTAGATCTCGATCACCAATGCCAAGGAATAGCCTTTTGCGCCACTCCTTCTATTCTCACACACACAATTACACCGTCGGCTTAAAAACGAGATTGCTAGATCTCTTTTTCGGTATTGTGTAAGGGTTATAGTTTGAAGCTACAAAACTTGATTTTGTACTTTTTTAGATTGCTATTACTGCTCAATAACACAAGAGAATGAGGAACAATCCTTTCTCCTTGTGAAAAATTGAACAAAAAGAAGTAAGAGAGAGAGAGTCACTATTCACGAGTTACTATTCATGCCACAAAAAATTAGGTTTAGGGTTTTATTTCTTTTAATATATATGCTTATCCTTTGGCAAGTCATTAATCTGAATTCAACTATCCTAAGATAATTAATTCAAACTCTATCACTTCCTAAAGATAAGTAATATATTTTGAATTAAACTCTTTTGAATTTAAATTCAAATTTGAAATAAAACATAAGACATTTAAATAAATGAAATCACTTAATTTAAATATATAGCATGTGCCGAAATTCCTTGATTTCCCTCTTGGAATTTCGGCCACATCATTAAATATATAAGTGATTTAATTTAATTTAAATTCCTTTAGGCTTTAATATTCAATTAACTTAATTAACACAAGATAATTAATTAATTGAAATTAAACCTTATGGGCTGAATTTCTCTCTCTCATGGACCAAAGCCCAATAGCAATATTATAACCCATTACATACATTAATTTGACTTTAATTAAAAGCCCAAATTAATGTCCAATACTTAATTTAAATATTTTAAGCCCAATGCTTTGTGTGCGATCCTATAGGTCCATTTAATGTTGGCAATGAATTAATAAATTAATTCAAAGGCTATATATATTCTCTAACAAGATATTATAGCATTCCAAATTAAATGAAAATGCATATGGCATTTGGTGACCTAATGCAATTTTGCATAGTCCCTTACCCATAAATATCAGAATTAATATAAGGCATGGAACTAGTCATCCTTATATACATTAATTCATTTCTTGATATTCCAGTGACACTGAACTCTCAGATAAATAATGATTACTCATTATTTCATCTCGGTATGGCCATACACTTCTCAGTTCACTGATCAAGTGGCCGGTGATATTTTTCTCTCTTATCGAGAGGGGTAATCCCTTCACTTCTCTCATGCTCTCTAACATGAATCAGTGCATACCCAATCATACCCGTACTTGTCACTCTGTTACGAGCGCGTTAGGTGTATGTCAAAGTACACAGTAATTCATAAAGAGTTTCATAGAGATTTCAGGTCTAAGAACTCCGATACAAAACTTGCATATGAGAAACACTTATGACTTGTACCATGTAGTGTTCTCATGAGCGGATCGAATCCAGATACCATGTTCTTTAACATGTATTTATGATCTCTGATTGACACTCTTGTCCTAATGATCCGTAAGACAGAACTCATAAGATCAGAGAGAGCATACTAGTCTTAATTCATTTGTTATTCCCATAACAATGACTGACTAGGGATATTTAGAATGATGTCTCATTTGTTTCAAGGTCTTACAATCCATGTGCCTCACACATGATAACTTAAACCGAAACGACATTCTTGGATAGTTTTATCAATTGATATGCACAGGAATACAAAAGATAAAACTAATGCCTCATTTTATTAATTTCAAGTGTTTCGTTACAATGCATTGGGGCTAGGGCTTACACTAACAATCTCCCACTAGCACTAGTCCTAATTAGGCATAGCCCTAAGACCGAACGCTCTTAAATGAGCTTCGTGCAGATTTGGACGTAACTGTTTCGTCAAAGGATCGCTACATTGTCTTCACTTGATATCTTGCTAACCTTGACGTCCCCACGATCAATGATTTCTCTGATCAAGTGGTACCTTCTGAGTATGTGTTTGGATTTCTGGTGTGACTGGGGCTCCTTGGCCTGTGCAATAGCCCCGTTATTGTCACAGAAAATTTCTAATGGATCTAGGATGCTTGGGACCACTCCTAATCCATTAATGAAATTTTTAATCCAAACAGCCTCTTTTACAGCCTCACTTGCTGCAATATACTCAGATTCTGTAGTTGAGTCGGCAACGGTTTCTTGCTTCGAGCTTTTCCAGCTGACAGCACCACCGTTCAAAACAAAAACAAACCCAGATTGTGATCTAGAATCCTGAGTGCTGGTCTGAAAAGCAGCATCGGCATAACCTTGTATGACGAGCTCTTCTTGACCACCATACACCAAGAAGTGATCCTTAGTCCTTCGCAGGTACTTCAGGATCCCTTTTACAGCAGACCAGTGCTTCTCACCAGGGTCTTGCTGAAACCTACTGGTTATACTCAGTGCATGAGCAACATCCAACCTAGTACATAACATAGCGTACATGATAGATCCAATAGCAGATGCATATGGGATTCTACTCATGTTATCCCTTTCCTCTTTGGTTTTAGGGCACTGTTCTTTAGTCAAAGGAACTCCCAAAGCCAAAGGTATGTATCCTTTCTTTGAGTCTCCCATACTAAAACGCTTTAGTACTTTGTCTATGTACTTTTCTTGACTTAGTCCCAAAAGTCGATTCGATCTATCTCTATAGATTCGAATACCAAGTATTGTCTCGGCTTCACCTAAGTCTTTCATTGAGAAACATTTTCCCAACCATTGCTTAACCTTTTGCAATGTTGGAATATCATTCCCAATGAGAAGGATGTTGTCCACATATAGGACCAGAAATACTACTATGCTCCCACTAACCTTCTTGTACACACAAGGCTCATCTTCGTTCTTGATGAAGTCAAATTCTTTGACTGCCTCATCAAAGCGAAGATTCCAACTTCGGGATGCTTGCTTTAATCCATAAATGGATTTTTGAAGCTTGCATACCTTCTTAGGATGCTTGGGATTGACAAAACCTTCAGGCTGTGTCATATACACATCCTCAAGTAAATTTCCGTTAAGGAAAGCAGTCATGACATCCATTTGCCATATCTCATAATCATGATATGCAGCTATGGCAAGCAAGATCCTAATGGACTTGAGCATGACTACAGGCGAAATGGTCTCGTCATAGTCTATACCATGAGTTTGTCGAAAACCTTTTGCTACTAGTCTACCTTTGTAGGTCTTATCAGCTTTTAGTTTGAATAACCACTTGCATTCAATTACCTTAGCACCTTCTGGTGGATCAACCAAGGTCCAAACCTGGTTATCGTACATTGATTGCATCTCGGATTTCATGGCTTCAAGCCAATTATCCGAGTCTAGGCTTTCAATAGCTTCTCGGTAGGTAGTAGGATCCTCACGATCTACTAACTCAATAGTGTCACTGTCAGTGATTAGAAATCCATATCTCTCAATCTCCTGACGTACCCTACCGGACCTTCTAGGTTCTTGTGTAATGGGTTCTTGTTCCACAACTGGTTGTGAACTTGATCCCATTTCCAAACCATCCTCTATAGGAGTTTGTGGTGCTTGAATTTCTCCAAGTTCTACTTTACTCCCACTGTCTTTCTTGAGAAGGAACTCCTTTTCCAAGAAAACAGCCTTGCGAGCAACAAATACTTTGTTCTCGGCTTGTGAGTAAAAGTAGTATCCCTTTGTTTCTTTAGGATAACCCACAAACAAGCAGACAGTGGATTTGGACTCTAGTTTTTCAGATGTTAATTTCTTAACATGTGCTTCACAGCCCCAAATCCTGAGAAAAGACATATTGGGTTCTTTCCCAGTCCATACCTCGTATGGTGTCTTCTCAACTGCTTTAGTTGGAGTACGGTTCAATAGAAACGCAGCAGTTTCTAATGCATAACCCCAAAAAGAGATAGGAAGATTAGCTTGACTCATCATAGATCGAACCATGTCCAACAGAGTTCGATTTCTCCTTTCGGACACACCATTCCATTGAGGTGTTCTAGGAGGAGTGAGCTGTGAAATAATACCACACTCCTTTAGAAGACTGTCAAACTCTTGGCTTAAGTATTCGCCACCTCGATCTGATCAAATGGCTTTTATACTTTTGCCAAGTTGGTTTTCTACTTCATTCTTAAACTCTTTGAATTTCTCAAAAGTTTCAGACTTGTACTTCATCAGATAGACATAGCCATATCTACTGAAGTCATCTGTGAATGTCACGAAGTAGCTAAAACCACCTCTAGCATGTGTACTTAAAGGTCCACATACATCGGAATGTATTAGTTCCAATAAGCCATTAGTCCTCTCGCCATTTTTATTAAAAGGACTCTTTGTCATTTTTCCATGCAAACATGGCTCGCATGTATCATAAGACTCTAAGTTGAATGACCCAAGCACTCCAGTTTTGTGGAGTCTTGAAATGCGTTTTTTGTTTGCATGTCCTAAGCGACAATGCCAGAAGTAAGTAGGGTTCAATTCGTTTAATTTAACCCTCTTTGTATTAATGTTGTATATGGACTCTTTGTTTTGTAAATCAAGGATATAAAGGCCATTTTGCAACATGGCATTGCCATAAGAAATGCCTTGGCGACGAATATGAGCATTGCCATTTTTAATAACAAAATCAAATTCATCATTATCCAAACATGAAACTGAAATAATGTTTCTGCTCATAGCAGGCACATAATAACAATTATTCAAAACAATACAAAGTCCGAAAGGTAAAGTGAGGTGATAGTCGCCTATCTCCATGGCAGCAACTCGTGCTCCATTCCCCACATGGAGGTCCACTTCATTCTTCCCAAGTAACCGCCTATTTCTTAACTCCTGCACATTTGAACAAATGTGAGAACCACAACCGGTATCCAATACCCAAGTGGTAGAAATAGAAAGGTTAACTTCAACAACAAAAATACCAGAACTGGACGCCTTGGCTCCATTCTTCTTTTGTTCTTCCTTAAAGAGAGCGCAATTCTTCCTCCAATGCCCTATCTTGTTGCAATGGAAGCAAGTGCTCTCACTCTCTTTGAGTTTTGATGCCTTGGGCTTGGATTGGGCCTGAGGTGCACTCCCAACTGACTTGGGTTTTCCCTTTCCCTTTCCCTTTCCCTTAGCAGGTCCCTTCTTTATTCCTTTTTGAACCATTAGTACGGGATTGGTCTTTCGAATGTTTTCTTCAGCATTCTTAAGCATCCCATGAAGCTCAGTGACTGACTTGTTCATTGCATGCATGTTATAATTCATCACAAATGGATCATAAGCAGCAGGCAATGATCCTAAGATCAAGTCAGTGGCCAATTCCTTTGGCACTAGTACCTCAAGCTTCTTAAGAGTATCAAGATACCCTTTCATCTTGAGTACATGGGTACTAACAGGAGTACCCTCAGCCATCTTGCAAGAAATTAAAGCCTTTGTTGTCACGAACCTCTCATGACGAGCTTGCTCTTGGAACATCTCCTTGAGGTGCACCATGATCGCATAAGCCTCTTGGTCCATAAATTGCTTTTGCAATTCAGGCACCATAGTGGCCAGCATCAGACAGGTCACATCATTGGAGTCGCTCTTTTTGGTCTCAAAAGTTTCCATTTGAACCGCAGAGGCGTTCCTTCCTGGTTCATTAGGCAAGGGTGCATCCAAAACATACGACTTCTTCTCTTGCTTAAGAACTATTCTTAAGTTTCGAGACCAGTCTATGAAATTGGTGCCATTCAATTTGTCCTTTTCAAGGACCGATCGAAATGAGAAATTGTTGTTTGAAGATGCCATTTTCAATCTACAATAAAATTTAGCAAGATTAAATGAGGTCTTATTAATGATCCCACAAACCGAATTAATATCCCTTTAAATAATTCGCGTTAGTGATTTAATGTGGGCCAAGATCCACTTTTCTCAACAACTTATTAGTCAAGCTGAGCTTGTACACCTAACAAGTTAAGTTACTTAGGTAGGAAAACTCCAATCATGTCTCGTACATGACTCTTGGATCAAATGGGCTAACATCTTAGGATGTTATAGCACAACCCATTTATTAGTTGCCTAGGTCCGGGCATCCCTTTCCATGATAAGTCCAACCTACATTCACAACCCATGCCTCACAAAGATAATCGGGCGCATCTAGGACTCCTAGTCTACGTGACCGATGATCGATGCCTTGACATGTTTCGAATTAGGAAGGCAACTTTGTGACTTACTATTTTTTAGGGATTCATTTTATTACGGCTTACATGGCATACGCTTTGTCATCCATACATAGCATGCATATATATATAATTGCATAAAGTAAAGCGTGACAAACATGGGCCCAAAAACTTACAACTAAGATTCTATACTATTACATAAGAATCTTCGAGTTGGGCTTCTCTACTCCGGTGGGCTTCGTCTTGATTTACAAAGTCTTCAAATAAATTCTATTCTAAGAAATAAATGAAACTTTTACAATAAAATATAATGGCTCGCAGGCCATATTTAATTACAAAAACCCAGGGCCCATGAATGCACCATGCATATCCATTCATCACACCAAACAAGCAAATAAATATACATAGCATTCATGGATCAGATAAAGTCCAATTTTAATCAATTTAGCCAAGCCCATTAATGGAAATTGTGTACTTGAACCTTTAAGAGAAGACCCCGTGATGGGCCTGGGCCGAAGCCCAATGGACTAAATCCTCTTATTGAATAAGTTCTCTTAAAAGCCCAAAACACAAACTAGTTAGATTTGTGCCATAAATCAACTCTAGTATAATTTCCAATTTTACCATTTTTAATTTTATGTCATACAGCCCATAAACATTAAAAATATATATAATATGTGCTAACATGAATTAAAAATAAAATTATGAAGAACACATATAATAGAACACGGCATTCATGCAAAAACAAACAAACAACAAAACTAGTTGTTTAATGCTTATGTAATGCCATGAAATGCACAAACATTTAAATCAATTTTATGAGTCATTTAATAATCTAAATAAGTCCATAAATATTGATTTAATATTCTGTACCATTTTAATCTAAATGTGTTTTTACCATTTTAATCAAAACAAAGCAAACAATGTTGATTAAACATGTAACAAACACAAACTAGTCATTGTTTTAAGTGATTTTAAAATTAATCAATTAAATTATCATGGACCAGAATTAAAACCAAATTTAAAAAATGTCCAGACCTGATAATTAATCTTTAAATATCACTTACAAACATGCCAAAAACGTTTTTACATTTAATTTTGAAAACTAGTTGTTAAACTAGCAATTTACATGCCAACTAGCACCTAGTTTCATAATTAACATGTACCATCAGGTATAAATAATTAAATCCGACCATTACCAGCCCTAATAACATCTTAGGACAGTATATTAACATGTCATATTAATTATAATACCTATCTAATCAATTAAAATCGTTTTTACACCAAAACAATGCAAAAAACTCAAAACAGAAAATTTCAGATTTGCATGTTTTCAAAATAACGATTTTTAATTAATTTTTTCATGCATCTAAAGCACTAAAATAAGCATGTCTAGGCTCTGATACCACTGATGGAATATGACATGGTATGATAATCATGATAGCACAGCGGAAAAACAAAAATTTTATCATACATACCATACATATCCAAAGATAGAATCGAAACATGCAATTTTAGGGTTATCGAACTTACAACTTTTGATGCCTTTTAGATTTTTATTCCGATGATGACCAGCAACTAAGATGGCTTTGTCTGCCTTAGATCTCGATCACCAATGCCAAGGAATAGCCTTTTGCGCCACTCCCTCTATTCTCACACACACAATTACACCGTCGGCTTAAAAACGAGATTGCTAGATCTATTTTTCGGTATTGTGTAAGGGTTATAGTTTGAAGCTACAAAACTTGATTTTGTACTTTTTTAGATTGCTATTACTGCTCAATAACACAAGAGAATGAGGAACAATCCTTTCTCCTTGTGAAAAATTGAACAAAAAGAAGTAAGAGAGAGAGAGTCACTATTCATGAGTTACTATTCATGCCACAAAAAATTAGGTTTAGGGTTTTATTTCTTTTAATATATATGCTTATCCTTTGGCAAGTCATTAATCTGAATTCAACTATCCTAAGATAATTAATTCAAACTCTATCACTTCCTAAAGATAAGTAATATATTTTGAATTAAACTCCTTTGAATTTAAATTCAAATTTGAAATAAAACATAAGACATTTAAATAAATGAAATCACTTAATTTAAATATATAGCATGTGCCGAAATTCCTTGATTTCCCTCTTGGAATTTCGGCCACATCATTAAATATATAAGTGATTTAATTTAATTTAAATTCCTTTAGGCTTTAATATTCAATTAACTTAATTAACACAAGATAATTAATTAATTGAAATTAAACCTTATGGGCTGAATTTCTCTCTCTCATAGACCAAAGCCCAATAGCAATATTATAACCCATTACATACATTAATTTGACTTTAATTAAAAGTCCAAATTAATGTCCAATACTTAATTTAAATATTTTAAGCCCAATGCTTTGTGTGCGATCCTATAGGTCCATTTAATGTTGGCAATGAATTAATAAATTAATTCAAAGGCTATATATATTCTCTAGCAAGATATTATAGCATTCCAAATTAAATGAAAATGCATATGGCATTTGGTGACCTAATGCAATTTTGCATAGTCCCTTACCCATAAATATCAGAATTAATATAAGGCATGGAACTAGTCATCCTTATATACATTAATTCATTTCTTGATATTCCAGTGACACTGAACTCTCAGATAAATAATGATTACTCATTATTTCATCTCGGTATGGCCATACACTTCTCAGTTCACTGATCAAGTGGCCGGTGATATTTTTCTCTCTTATCGAGAGGGGTAATCCCTTCACTTCTCTCATGCTCTCTAACATGAATTAGTGCATACCCAATCATACCCGTACTTGTCACTCTGTTACGAGCACGTTAGGTGTATGTCAAAGTACACAGTAATTCATAAAGAGTTTCATAGAGATTTCAGGTCTAAGAACTCCGATACAAAACTTGCATATGAGAAACACTTATGACTTGTACCATGTAGTGTTCTCATGAGCGGATCGAATCCAGATACCATGTTCTTTAACATGTATCTATGATCTCTGATTGACACTCTTGTCCTAATGATCCGTAAGACAGAACTCATAAGATCAGAGAGAGCATACTAGTCTTAATTCATTTGTTATTCCCATAACAATGACTGACTAGGGATATTTAGAATGATGTCTCATTTGTTTCAAGGTCTTACAATCCATGTGCCTCACACATGATAACTTAAACCAAAACGACATTCTTGGATAGTTTTATCAATTGATATGCACAGGAATACAAAAGATAAAACTAATGCCTCATTTTATTAATTTCAAGTGTTTCGTTACAATGCATTGGGGCTAGGGCTTACACTAACATGCTATGAGCTTTTTCCTCTGTTGCCAAGTAAAATCCTTAGGGAGATAGCCACCTGCAAGAAAATTGGCTATATTAGCGTACCATGGAACTGAATTTTCATAAGTAAAACAAGCACAAATGTGTTCATCAAGAAATAGGTAAGAAATTTCTCCCTTTTCGATGCCAGCATGATCTAATCTAGAGAGATGATCAGCTACAAAATTTTCTGCTCCTTTTGTATCTTTTATCTCAACATCAAACTCTTGAAGTAATAACACCCATCGGATAAGTCTTGGATTGGAATCCTTCTTGGCAAAAAGGTGTCTCAATGTAGCGTGATCCGACTAAACTGTAATTTTAGATCCCAAAAGATAAGATCGAAATTTCTCAAATGAAAAGACGATTGCCAAGAGTTCCTTTTCCGTAGTGGTGTAATTTACTTGGGCTCCAGTGAGTGTGTGGCTTGCATAGTAAATGGTGTAGAAAATCTTCTCCTTTCGCTGTCCTAAAACCGCTCCAACTGCATAATCACTTGCATCACACATGATTTCAAACGGTAAGCTCCAATCGGGTGATGCAATGACCGGTGCACTCACTAATTTTTGCTTCAATAGGTTAAAATCCTGCAAACACTCAGCATTAAAGTTAAATGCAGCATCTTTAAGCAATAAATTAGAGAGTGGCTTAGCAATTTTGGAGAAATCCTTAATAAATCGACGGTAAAATCCAGCATGACCAAGGAAACTCCTAATGCCTTTTATATTAGTTGGTGGAGGTAGTTTTTCTATCACGTCAACTTTTGCTTTATCAACCTCAATCCCTTTTCAGAAATTTTATGTCCTAAAACAATGCCCTCTCTAACCATGAAATGACATTTTTCCCAATTTAGCACAAGGTTAGTTTCTTGACATCTCTTTAAAACCAATGCTAGATTACGCAAACAAGACTCAAAATCATGCCCATAAATAGTGAAATCATCCATAAAAACTTCCATAAATTTTTCAATGAAATCATGAAATATGGCCATCATGCATCGTTGAAATGTGGCGGGTGCATTACAAAGACCAAAAGGCATTCTCCTATATGCAAATGTTCCATATGGACATGTAAACGTGGTCTTTTCTTGATCTTCCGGGGCTATAGGTATTTGCATGTACCCCGAATATCCATCTAGGAAACAATAAAATTTATTTTCTGCCAATCTTTCTAGCATTTGATTAATAAACGGCAATGGGAAATGATCTTTTCTAGTGGCCTTATTTAATCTTCTATAATCAATGCATACTCTCCATCCCGTTACTGTGCGTGTAGGAATTATTTCATTATTTTCATTTGTTACTACAGTCATTCCTCCCTTTTTAGGCACACATTGAACAGGACTAACCCAACTACTATCAGAGATAGGATAGATAATACCTGCATCAAGTAGTTTCAATACCTCTTTCTTTACTACCTCTTGCATAGTTGGGTTGAGCCTTCTTTGAGGTTGTACTACTGGCTTAAAATTGTCCTCCATGGGTATGCGATGCGTACAATAGCTTGGGCTAATTCCTTTTAAATCGGATGTTGCCCAACCTATTGCTCCTTTATGTTTTTTTAGCACTCCAATGAGCATTTCTTCTTCCAAATCTATCAACAAAGATGAAATAATGACCGGATTAGCATTATCACTTAAAAACACATATTTCAAATGAGATGGAAGTGTTTTAAGTTCAGGGTCTCCCTTAGGAGGGGATGGTTCATCCTCCTCTTCCTTATCCTCACTGTGCTCTTGTTCCAAAATTTGTATCAATTGCTTCTCCTTTGTGTCTAACTCATCCATTCTTTTTGGATGCATTAAGCAATTTTGAAGCTTGTCCTTGAGAATGATTTCCTCTTGCTTTGCGTTGGCACATTCTTGAACCTCATCAATAAAGTAGATAGATTCTTCAAAATCATATGAAGGGTGTTTTAAAATTTTATTAACATTAAAAATCATTTCCTCCTCATTAAATCTTAAAGTAACTGTTTGTCCATGGACATCAATTAAAGCTCTTGCTGTGTTCAAGAATGGCCTCCCCACAATTAAAGGCACTTTTCTATCCTCTTCCATGTCCATCACCACAAAAT
Organism: Excoecaria agallocha; assembly: GCA_037975025.1. Lineage (NCBI taxonomy): Eukaryota > Viridiplantae > Streptophyta > Magnoliopsida > Malpighiales > Euphorbiaceae > Excoecaria > Excoecaria agallocha. The sequence goes on along the minus strand of CM075819.1, from coordinate 38,313,246 downwards.
CTACTGGAAATATAAAATTCCCTACTTTAACTAACAAGTCTTCAATGATTCCCTTTGGCTTTTTTACCGATCTATCCGCCAATTAAACCGTCATTCGGGTTTCCTTCAAATCACCTAGATTCAATTTCCTGCAAATTGAATAAGGCATTAGATTAATACTAGCACCCAAATCGCATAAAGCATTACCAACAAAATTTCCCCCTAGTTCACAAGGCAATGTAAAACTACCTGGATCTTCCAATTTTTTGGGAATTTTGTTAGTTAATATAGCACTACAATTACCGGATAATTGAATCGTTCCTATGCCTTCTAGCTTTTTCTTATTAGTGCACAACTCTTTCATGAATTTAGCGTATTTAGGCATGTGTAGCAAAGCTTCAACAAATGGAAAATTTATATGCAGCTTTTTAAACATGTCTAAAAATCGACTTAATTGCTCATTTTGTTTCTCTTTCCTAGCTAGAACAGGAAAAGGTAATTGAGACTCATCAAGAACAGTGGAAACAAGTTTTTCTTTACCTTTACCCTTCTCGACCTTAGGAGGCACTTCTTCACTACTTTTAGAATTAGAAATACTTACCTTCGTTGTCGGTTCCACCTTTTTAGAAGCATTCTTACCAAATTCAGTCTCCTCTAGTTCCTTCCCACTCCTTAAAGTGATTGCTTTGGCTTCGTCCTTTGGATTTCGGTCAACATTTGATGGAAATGTTCCTTGAGTTCGGTTTGACAAAGAAGAAGCACGCTGTCCCATTTGGTTCTCTAAGTTCCTAATGGATGCCTCTTGATTTCTCATCCAAATATCTTGTGCTTTCCATCTAGCATCTTGACTAGCTAAGATGGAATTTTGGGAAGCCATGAAATTTGCAATCATCTCCTCAATGTTGGATTTCTTATCTTGTGGAGGGGGAGGTTGAGTTTTTTGAAAACCCGGTGGTTGGTGGTATGCTTGAGATGGGTATTGGTTAGGGTAGTGTGGTGGAGCTTGGTTTTGGTATGGGATGTGATTATTGGACGTAGGGTTGTGATTAAATGGGGGTCTCGGGTTTGGATTAGAAGAAGTAGTACCTTGGTTACCTTCTCTCCATGAGAAATTTGGATGGCTTCTCCATCCCGGATTGTATGTGTTGCTATATGGATTCAAGGCATTCACTTCTTCCACCATATTTTCAGCATTCTTCATCCCCAAAGGTCCTGAAATCCTTGCATAAGAATCAACTTCATGAGACAACATAGAGACATTTTTAGATTTAAGCTCATTAATTTCTTTTAAATGTCTTTTTTCCATTAATTCCAATTGAGCTTTTAACATGGCAATTTCATCAACATTATGAACTCCCTGTTTCTTTTGAGTTGCTCTAGAGCTTGCCCATTGAGCATCATTGGTGGCCATCTCATCAAGGAGTAGAAATGCGTCCTCGGGAATTTGATTCATGAAGCTTCCATTGGAGGCTGCATCTAGCAAAGATCTTGTTGATGGATGAGCACCTGCATAAAAAATATGCATCAATTGAAAAATAGGAACTTCATGATGAGGACAACTTTTCAAGAGTCTTCTAAATCTTTCCCAAGCTTCATGGAATGGTTCCTCATAAAACTGCTGAAAATCGCTAATTTGTTTCCTAATGAGGGCGGTCTTAGTAGGTGGGAAAAACTTGCAAAGAAATTTCTCTTGCATTTGTTGCCAAGAGTGGATGGATTGATTTGGTAGCATTTGAAGCCAATCCCTAGCTTTTCCTATAAGGGTGAATGGGAAGAGTTTCAACCTAATTGCATCAGTTGATACATTAGGAATTTGCACAGTGTCACTCACTTCTAAGAACATATCCAAATGTTGTGTTGGATCCTCTATATCTGAACCCGAAAATTGGTTTCTTTGTACCATAGTGATGGTAGCGGGTTTAATCTCAAAGGGTTGGTGATGAGGAATTCTAATGGTTCTATGTTCTTCATTCCACCTAGGGATAGCATAATCCCTTATGGTTCTAGGTCTATACCCATTCCCGAGAGCTTGGGGTGGTGCATTTTGCTCTTCAATCCTAGGTGGTGGATCATTCATAAGCTGCTCAATTTCTGGATCGTTCATATTGTCTCTTAGCCTTCTAATCCTATGGAATGTCCTCTCAATTTCAGGGTCTAATGGCAAGATGGGGTTGTTTCTAACCATAAACCACTTAGTTAATCAAAAAGAAAATAAGAAATTAGATGAAGAAGAGAAGAAAACACACAAGAATTTCTTTTAAAATCAAATTAAACAAACAAACGCCAATGTACTTTCCCCGGCAACGGCGCCAAAAACTTGACCGGTGTCTAGCAAGTGTACTAGATCGGCTAGTAATATAGGAAAATAGAATTAAGACCCAAAATATCGAACCCAAGGGAAAACTTGTGCTTGTGTGCTAATTCAATTTTAAAACCAATTTCTGTGTGTAAAGAGAGAAAAGAAATCCCAAATTTTGATATTTTGAAGAATAAAAAAAACCAAATCCAAAATAAAACAATTAAAGTAAACAATAATTAAGAAAACTCTATTGAAAACAAGTAATTTAAATGAGGTAAAAATCAATGATAAAAACAACTTCCACTAAAGGACTATCCACCTTAACCAATATTGATATGACTTAATAAACATAAAACATACAAGTGATTATGGAAAATTCAGTTTAATAAACCCAGATAACTTTCTCAAGATTATCACTCTAAATATTGAACTCCCTTATTCAGAACAATTCAATACTTAGCAGAAAATTCTGAATTAATCTCCTAGATGTCTATTAAAACCTTTCTCAAGAGCTTTAACTTCCAACTATTCTTGATTACTCCCTTCTTAATCTCAATTTACTCAATTTAACACATAATCATAACTTACTTGGATTATAACATGCATTAATCCAACCAAACTAACTTAAGAACATACAAATCATTAATCAACTTAACTCAACTAATTAACCGATGTTTAGTCATGTTAATAATCAAATTAAGATTGAATAAAGACAAGAATTTGCTTAAGAACCAAGAAATAATCAAACTTGTAATTAAATTGAAGTACAAACTTAAGTCATAACAATATGAGTCAAGGATTCAAGTATCCTTCAGCAAAAGTTAAAGAACACTACTCAAAAGACATAGTTAAGACTAAAACAAAAGATTTGATAAGTGTGAATTATATGTAGTTTTTAATATGTTTTTAATTATTTTATTTAGTTATTTTGGTTTTATTTGGGTTAAATTATAGTTATTTTGTTAATATTTATATTTTTAGAGTTAATTCTATGTTTTGCATGATTTTCAGGGCTAAAATGATGGAAAAGGGCTTAAAGTGTGAAAAGTGCAAAGTTTTGGGGCAAAAGCATAAATATTGGAAGTTTAAGCGAGAAAAGCAGCTCTTAGTCCAGAGGATGGAGCCGTGACCACGTGAAGATGTTGAAGGAATTTACACGTGACCACGTGAAGGAGTATTTATGAATGAACGTGGCCATGTGAAGAAGAAATAAAGAAAATTGAGTTAAAGAGTAAGTGGCCACGTGAAGAATTAAGTGAAGAAGGAAGCAAGACACGTGACCACGTGTGACCCAAGGCAAAACTCACACGTGGCCACGTGTGAGGAAGACTATATAGTACACGTGACCACGTGTTCCTCAATGCAAAAGGATGCGTGGCCACGTGCTTTCACTCTCCCATCGCGCGAAGGATTCGTCAGACTTCCTGTTTTGAGCAAACTTCCTTTCCTATCTTGATTCTGCAATTTAAGAAGAATTCTACCACGTTTTTGCCTATAAATAGGAGCTCAAAACACAGAAGAAAGGGAGAGAGAGATCGATCTTTAGTTTTTCAATTTGTTGTTCTTAGATTACTTTAACGTCTTCCTTTATTTTCAGTTTTTATTCAAGCTTTTGTTTTTAGTCTTAACTATGTCTTTTGAGTAGTTTTCTTTAACTTTTGCTAAAGGATACTTGAATCCTTGACTCATATTGTTATGACTTAAGTTTGTACTTCAATTTAATTACAAGTTTGATTATTTCTTGGTTCTTAAGCAAATTCTTGTCTTTATTCAATCTTAATTTGATTATTAACGTGACTAAACATCGGTTAATTAGTTGAGTTAAGTTGATTAATGATTTGTATGTTCTTAAGTTAGTTTGGTTGGATTAATGCATGTTATAATCTAAGTAAGTTATGATTATGTGTTAAATTGAGTAAATTGAGATTAAGAAGGGAGTAATCAAGAATAGTTGGAAGTTAAAGCTCTTGAGAAAGGTTTTAACAGACATCTAGGAAATTAATTCTGAATTTTCTGCTAAGTATTGAATTGTTCTGAATAAGGGAGTTCAATATTTAGAGTGATAATCTTGAGAAAGTTATCTGGGTTTATTAAACTGAATTTTCCATAATCACTTGTATGTTTTATGTTTATTAAGTCATATCAATATTGGTTAAGGTGGATAGTCTTTTAGTGGAAGTTGTTTCTATCATTGATTTTTACCTCATTTAAATTACTTGTTTTCAATAGAGTTTTCTTAATTATTGTTTACTTTAATTGTTTTATTTTGGATTTGGTTTTTTTTATTCTTCAAAATATCAAAATTTGGGATTTCTTTTCTCTCTTTACACACAGAAATTGGTTTTAAAATTGAATTAGCACACAAGCACAAGTTTTCCCTTGGGTTCGATATTTTGGGTCTTAATTCTATTTCCCTATATTACTAGCCGATCTAGTACACTAACTTCCAACTATTCTTGATTACTCCCTTCTTAATCTCAATTTACTCAATTTAACACATAATCATAACTTACTTAGATTATAACATGCATTAATCCAACTAAACTAACTTAAGAACATACAAATCATTAATCAACTTAACTCAACTAATTAACCGATGTTTAGTCACGTTAATAATCAAATTAAGATTGAATAAAGACAAGAATTTGCTTAAGAACCAAGAAATAATCAAACTTGTAATTAAATTGAAGTACAAACTTAAGTCATAACAATATGAGTCAAGGATTCAAGTATCCTTCAGCAAAAGTTAAAGAAAACTACTCAAAAGACATAGTTAAGACTAAAAACAAAAGCTTGAATAAAAACTGAAAATAAAGGAAGACGTTAAAGTAATCTAAGAACAACAAATTGAAAAACTAAAGATCGATCTCTATCTCCCTTTCTTCTGTGTTTTGAGCTCCTATTTATAGGCAAAAACGTGGTAGAATTCTTCTTAAATTGCAGAATGAAGATAGGAAAGGAAGTCTGCTCAAAACAGGAAGTCTGACGAATCCTTCGCGCGATGGGAGAGTGAAAGCACGTGGCCACGCATCCTTTTGCATTGAGGAACATGTGGTCACGTGTACTATATAGTCTTCCTCACACGTGGCCACGTGTGAGTTTTGCCTTGGGTCACACGTGATCACGTGTCTTGCTTCCTTCTTCACTTAATTCTTCACGTGGCCACTTACTCTTTAACTCAATTTTCTTCATTTCTTCTTCACATGGCCACGTTCATTCACAAATACTCCTTCACGTGGTCACGTGTAAATTCCTTCAACATCTTCACGTGGTCACAGCTCCATCCTCTGGACTAAGAGCTGCTTTTCTCGCTTAAACTTCCAATATTTATGCTTTTGCCCCAAAACTTTGCACTTTTCACACTTTAAGCCCTTTTCCATCATTTTAGCCCTGAAAATCATGCAAAACACAGAATTAACTCTAAAAATATAAATATTAACAAAATAACTATAATTTAACCCAAATAAAACCAAAATAACTAAATAAAATAATTAAAAACATATTAAAAACTACATATAATTCACACTTATCATCCTTCTTTACTCGTGTATATCCCTTCGACTCATGACTTTTTTGCCGACTCGTGAACTTGTCGCTGACTCGTGAGCAAGTCTTCTTTGCCTCACTCGTGAACTGCTCGCGACTTGTGAACTTCATGCCGACTCATAAGCAAGTCTTCTCTGCCTCACTCATGAACTGCCCTCCGTCTCGTGCCATTCTATCCGAGTCGTGAGCCACTTCACGATCATGATCTTTAACCTCGAATTTTTACCATTTCTTCACTTTACTTCACATTTGCACCAACTTTAACCTTAAAACACATATAAAAACATAAAATAAACATAAACACATAAAATACACATAATATTACATACTTAAACATAAGAAAATACATACTAAAAAGTAGATATTTTACATGGCATCAAATTCCCCCACACTTAAACCTTGCTTGTCCTCAAGCAAGAAGAGAAGAATGAGAAAATTTAATTCCATGTTAAACTAAGTAAGTTACACTATAAAGCATTGATCAATATTCACTTTAAATAAGATTGAAATGAAGTCAAACACCTTAAACTCTCAAAATATCAGTAATCAAAACTTAAAACATGTATTCTAAATTACCAAGTCACCTAAGTTTACTAAATCCAACATCAAGATAATAAAGTCTCAAAACTAACCATGCTCAAGAGAGAATATTGATCATAGAACTTAAGATTCTAAAACTATAGTTGCCTTTTAGGACAATATATAAGCACTCATACCCTTAAACCAATCTCATGGCATTTTTAGACTGCATTGTTTTTTTTTCTTTTTGCATGGGAATTCTTTAAAGCTTTATCCCATGTACTTAGAGTAGTAAGAAAATGTAGTAATGGGTGCATTTTACGCTCCATCCCATACTTTATTAAACTTTTAAGTATACATCTTGCTTTTATTTTATTTATTTTAGCATTTATTTTCTTTTGCTAGTCCTCGTCCATTATTGAAAGGTAAAGGTAAGTATTATGGCTATAGTTTCCATGAGGCAACAAAATCCTAAAATCTTAAGCTAAATGATAAAACTCTAACCTTAAAACATAGTTAGTAAAGAGACTAAATAACCTAAAATGTTGAAAGAAGTAAAAAGAGATAACTTGAAAACACAAAACATATGCCAAAAGCTTTGAAAAACTAATAAAATGAGCATAAAAGGCAAATGACTCTTCATAACAACCTATATTATATACAATATGAGCAATACTTATAATAAAACTTACTAAAAAGTTTAGTCTAAATAAAGAAAAAAAAACACAACCAAATAACCATAAACAAAACACACAACATAGTTAATATGCTCCCTCACACTTAGAACACACATTGTCCTCAATGTGAAGGAACGAAACATAAACAACAACATCAAAAACAAAAATAAACAACTAAACAAAATAGAGGAAAGAAAACTCCCCTAAATATCATGGGGAAAGCGGAGGCGAAGACACCACATAGCCCGATTGGGCAATGAAGGCGTCCACCTTGTGCTCTAGATGTCGTTGACATCGAACCAATTGGGATGTAACTTGCTCCAAGCATGTGAGTTGATGTTGTATGGTGGACTGGTTTTGTAGTAATTGATTGAACATGAAATGGGTAACATTTGAAGAAAATCCTGCAGTAGGTGAAAAAGCAGCCTTGTCATTAGGGACATCATCCATAGTATCATCACTGTGTCCTTGCTCCGTTGGCCTTGACTCATCCAAAGTACTCTTCAAAGCAGCCACTTGTGGAGTAGAGGTTCCTGCAAGATCCTTCCAACAAGATCGCGAAAGTGGTGGAATGAATTGAAAAGAATTATTAACCACTTCTCCTCTAACAAAAAGATGCTTGGAAAAATATAAGCATGGAAGTGCAGGATCATAAGTGTGCAAATCAATGTCAAGACTCATAGAAATAGCAGCTATTACATGTCCATGTGTGATAAGAGACTTCGAACGACCAACACAATTCAATAACTGATTGAAAATCCAAAAAGACCAACAAACAGACTTGCGATTATGCACACACCACATCAAAAATAGCTCACGACGAGGCCTAAATGGTGTAGTTAAGCCAGTGAGAAAATTCCAAAGAGCATTAGGCCTAAAAGTCTTAGGAGGATCACATAATCTAGATTGTTTAAAGCCAAAAATGCGATGCATCATGAAATATGTTAGTGTATAATCAATCCCATTCAATCGAAAGTCCACTAGCATAGGATTTTCAGCATTCTTTTTCAAATTGGTGTAAAATTCCAAGACCAAATCAGTGTTGGAATTTAACGGTTACATGCATCACATACATGAGCGGAATTTTAAAATTTTTTAACCATTAGATCTGATCTTGCCATGAATACACAATATAACTATATGAGAATAAGAAAAATCACCTTTGATTTTTGTTGAACAGTTGATTTTACTTCGCACCGGGTTGTCGCAAACCACAGTGTCCAAAATCGAACACCTCCAATGAGTAATCCACACTAGAGAAGGGTAAATTGAACCAACAACTTGGTGTTCAACTAGGGCTGGCCGAAATTCCCAAGAGCTAGCTTGGGAAGTGGCGCAAAAGGGAGAGAGAATAAGTGAAAGGACTTTCCTTTTGTTTTAATCACTTAACCCTAATTCTCATTAGTTGGCCTTTTATAGTTAGGTTAAAATTCCAACTCCTTAATGAGATTGGGCTCTTTAAAATTGCTGGAGAATTATTAATTGGGCTTCTGGAATTAATTATAATCATTTGGGCTTAATTAAATCCAAATTAAATCTTTTCATAAAAGACCATGCACAAAATCCACAAACTAGGCCCTTTGTGCATCTAATTGGATTTAAATACCCAAATGGATTCCAAATCCAACCAAATTAAATATGTGAGTTCCATAACACTTATGTAACATATATAAATTAATTTGGTCCAAGAAAAAGCCCTCTAAGCCCTTCTGTATGAAGTTGGCGTGTAGCCCTCTTCTGGAGGGCTTCCTCCAACTTCTTCATTCCTTTGGCCCTCTATAATTTCTCCAATGGTCCTATTAATTATTATATCAGTCCTATAACACTTATAGTAGTCTTATAACACTTATAAGACAATAATAATTAATCATGAAATACATTATTTCATTTAGGTCCAATTTACAGAACATTTCTCAAAAGTTCCGCGGACAATTTTATTTGATCATAATTAATTAAACTCTTTAATTAATTATTATCATATTCTCCTCTCTACCTTTATAATAATATCAAATATTATTATCCTTGTCATTTTACCATTTTACCCTTTTCTCTATATGTGTGTGACCTATTGGGTTCCTGTCCATGTTGGCAGTATAATATGTAATTGTGAGTTCTATTCAAAACTCACATGATTTAAACTCCTTTAAATCAATTTATCAATCTCTATTGATATTTTGATACATCATTATACAAGTCATGATTGGCCTCTAGTTAGGCATCATGACTACCCAAATGTCAGGAAAGTCATGTGGTTTGACTGTACCCTTCCATAGAAACAGTTACCGTGCAATTACTCCTTTCACCACTCTTATCTCAATCAGATTCTGAGTATGGATTTCTGTCAACTCATATAAATCTAATTATGTATGTTCTATTAATTTAACCATTGTTCCTAAAATGCCCTTCATGGATCTCCATCCATCTCGGCATATTACTCTGGCCAGAGATTCTCTGAACAAGGCAATTATAGAATCATGCGAGATAACTTCCCTTGTTAAATCTGGGATGGTGAATCCTTTGTCAATCACTCAACTATCTTCAAGTAGGTCATGATATACCCAATCTCCTAACTATGTTCACTCCCAGTTGGAAGTAATCAGTTATGGAGTCAAAGTATACCACTTGCTACTTAAGATAACTTTGGTGATCTCAAGTCTAAGGATACTTGCACAACCGCTATGAAGAGATTCCTCACTGACATAGATTTAATATCCATATGAGGATTCTCTTTGCAGGTCTCCAATGAACTTGTTCCTCTAACAAGCATCCACATGTTAGCTTTGATTATCATCCATAATCACAACTATGAGAACCATTGCTTGAACCATTCAAGAAGCATAACATGTGCTAGTCTGTCCGAATTAACAATGTCCTATCTTGTTAATTCTATGACTAGGGATATTTAGATATTAACACATTTGCATGCGATAGACATCTCACATCATGAACACCTTCATGATTGCCTTTGCACTGTGTTTATAATATCTAGGACTTCATTTATTAATTTAAGATTTACAAACTCATGTATTCAAACACAGCATTAATAAATGAATGATGCCTTTTATTAAGAATATAAATTTCATACATATGAAAAACATCCCTATTACATGGGCTCTAGGGCATACTCTCTAACAATCTCCCACTTGCACTAGAGCCAATCACTCATATGTCTCAGACCCATGCTATTTATATGGTGATCATGCTTTATCTGGGAAAGTGCTTTAGTGAGGGGATCCGCCACATTGTCATCTGTGGGAACCCTTTCTATTTTCACATCATTTCTAGCTACTATTTCCCTTATGAGATGGTAGCGTCTGAGAACATGTTTGGATCGCTGATGAGACCGTGGTTCCTTTGCTTGCGCAATGGCTCCATTGTTGTCACAATATAAAGGAATCGGATCAACAATGCTAGGCACCACTCCTAGTTCAGTTATGAACTTTTTGATCCAGACTGCTTCTGAAGCAGCAATGTACTCAGCTTCTGTCGTGGAATCAGCAGTTGTTTCTTGTTTGGAACTTTTCCAACTAACTGCTCCTCCTCCCATTATGAACACATAACCAGATTGTGATTTACAATCATCTTTGTCAGATTGGAAGCTGGCATCTGTATACCCGTTTACTTCCAAACTGCCCTCTCCATATGCCAAGAATATATCCTTAGTCCTTCTCAAGTACTTAAGAATATTCTTGACAGCTGCCCAATGTTCCTCTCCAAAATTAGATTGGAATCTGCTTGTGACACTCAAAGCAAATGCTACATCTGGACGTGTACATAACATAGCATACATGATAGAACCAATTGCAGATGCATATGGTATTCTATTCATGCTCTCTCTATCCTCCAGTGTCTGTGGACACATAGACTTAGAAAGGTGTTTCCCATGCACCATGGGTATAAACCCTTTCTTAGAGAGATCCATATTGAACCTCTTCAATACTTTATCTATATATGTACTTTGAGAAAGACCTAGCAACCTATTGGATCTATCTCTATAGATCCTTATTCCCAGAATATAGGATGCTTCTCCAAGGTCTTTCATGGAGAATTGCTTGGATAACCATATTTTAACAGATTGGAGAAGAGAAATGTCATTTCCCATGATCAATATGTCATCTACATATAGAACTAGGAAGACAATTGCACTCCCACTGACCCTTTTATACACACAAGGTTCATCTTCATTCTGTGAGAAACCAAACTCTTTGATTGTCTCATTGAATCGTATGTTCCAACTCCTAGAGGCTTGCTTCAATCCATAAATGGATCTTTGAAGCTTGCATACCTTTTCGCCATTTCCTGATGTGAATCCTTCTGGTTGTGTCATATACACATCCTCGGTAAGATTTCCATTAAGGAAAGCTGTCTTCACATCCATCTGCCAAATCTCATAATCATAATGAGCTGCAATGGCTAAAAGTATTCTTATAGACTTAAGCATCGCTACAGGAGAAAAAGTTTCGTCATAGTCAATACCTTCTTTTTGACGATAACCTTTTGCTACTAAGCGAGCTTTATAGGTAACTATATTACCTTCCATGTCAGTCTTCTTTTTGAAGACCCATTTGCACCCTATGGGTTTTATCCCTTCAGGTGGTTGAGTTAAAGTCCATACTTTATTCTCATACATGGAGTCCATTTCGGACTGCATAGCCTTAAGCCATAAATCACGTTCTGAACTGTTCAAAACTTCTTGATAGCTTGTAGGCTCATTGTCCTCTACTACAGTTATGCCTCTATCCGAATCAATGTGAAATCCATATCTCACAGGGATAGAACGCATCCTAGTAGATCTTCTAGGATTTTGTGTATAATCAGGTTCAACTGTAATCTCATCATTATGAAATTCAGTTTCGGGTTCAATCGATTGATCATCTTCTATTTGTGGGTCTTGAACTTCACCAAGCTCAATTTTACTCCCACTGTCTTCTCGTAGGAGAAATTCTCTTTCCAAGAAGACAGCATGCCTTGAAACAAACACCTTTTGTTCTAAGGGATGATAGAAATAATATCCAAACGTTTCTTTTGGATATCCCACAAATAAACATTTGTCAGACTTAACATCCAGTTTGTCTGACATTGTCCTCTTCACATAAGCAGGACAACCCCATACTTTCATATGAGAAAGCGTGGGTTTCTTGTTATTCCACATCTCATATGGAGTAACATCAACCGATTTACTAGGAACTCTATTTAACACATAAACAGCAGTTTCTAGTGCATATCCCCAAAAAGACTTAGGCAAGTCCGCTCGGCTCATCATTGATCGAACCATATCTAATAGTGTTCGATTCCTCCTTTCGGATACACCATTGTGTTGTGGTGTATATGGAGGAGTCCATTGAGATAAAATCCCATTATCTCTAAGATAATCCTGAAACTCTTGACTTAAGTATTCTCCACCTCGATCTGATCTAAGTGTTTTAATACTTTTGCCAAGTTGTTTCTCTACTTCATTTCTGAATTCTTTGAACTTTTCAAATGCTTCAGACTTATATTTCATTAGATAGATGTATCCAAACCTGGAATAATCATCTATGAAAGTAATGAAGTAGGAGTAACCTCCTCTAGCATGTGTAGTCATTGGACCACATACATCCGAATGTATTAAGTCCAAAACCATTTTAGCTCGTTCTCCTTTACCAATAAAGGGAGCTTTTGTCATTTTTCCCAATAAACAAGATTCGCATGTATATGTATCAAATGATTCATAATCAAATGATCCCAAATCACCTGACTTGTGCAATTTGGTCATGCATTTTTCATTTATGTGGCCTAAACGACAATGCCATAAGTATGAGGTATTTAGATTATCATGTTTCATTCTCTTGGTATCCACATTATGTACTTCTTTAATTAAATCAAGAACAAATATACCATTCTCAATGATAGCTTTTGCATAAAATATATTGTTCTTAAAAATGTAACAACATTTGTCCTTTAAAGAAATATCATAATCGTTCATTAAACAACTGAAAGAAATAATACTCTTGGACAAAGCTGGAACATAATAACAATTATTTAATTCCAGTACTAATCCACTCGGAAGAGGCAAATGATAAGTCCCCACAACAGTTGTAGAGATGTTTTGTCCAGTAGCTGACTGCAAACAAATCTCTGCCTTTCCAACTCTTCTAAAGCTTCTAAGCCCCTGTAGATCATTACATAAATGAGATCCACATCCGGTATCTAATACCCAAGATTGTTTTGAAGCAATAGAATAAGTATTAATTTCAATCATATGAATACCTGAAGTAGATGCAACAGCTTGCTTCTTCTCCTTAAGAGAATCTAGATAGGCCTTGCAGTTACGCTTCCAATGACCATCTTTTCCACAATGGAAGCAAGTTCCTTTGGGATTCTCTTTCTTGGCAACCTTCTTCTTGGAAACCCCACCATCCTCTATCTCATATTGCTTCTGAAGCTTTGAGGACATAACACCCAGCATCAGACATGCTGCTACTTCACTATCCTCTATGTATTTTCGATAAGTGCCTTTGATCTCATCAATGGCATCATCTGATGGAAGTGGTGGTGGATCTTTATCCAAGACATAATGGATCTTTTCAGCCCTGAGAACAATTCTCACTTGCCTGATCCAGTCAGAATAGTTGTTGCCAACCAGCTTGTTATCCAAGATTGATCGTATATTAATGTTTGATGTGCTCATGATGATGACCTAGATGTGAAAATGAAAAGATATGAGAGTATGTTCATATATATGTATGCATTAATAAGGTCTTTAATTAATACATTTACTCCCACTATTTTATTGCGAATTAATAGCCCTCACTATTTAATCCGAGAAAACCCGATGGTTTTCTTAGTGGGCCAATATCCAATCCTTGATATGTAATTTGACCTTGACTGTGGTCAACAAGCCAAATTCCATACCCTTGAAAGGTAGGTATCTCTATACCAATTGTGTCTCTACACAACTATTGGATCATTAGGTTATCAACTCTTGATGCATGCATATCATATATGCATTCCCTAATCTTGCCTCTAGAACCATTAGCCTTGACTGTGGTCAACAAACTAATGGGCTAGCTAAGATGACCCATTTAATTAGATTTGAACATATTCGATATAATGTGAGCTTGACTGTGGTCAACAACCCACGCTATAAAGAACTCTGGTTCTCCTCAAATTAATGGAAGGCTTATATACCTTAGTATTTGTTTGAGGGTTTTAGTTAATTAAGTCTCATCATACATGGTTGGCATACATTGGTATGCATCCTATATCTATCACATAAATATAAGCATACAAATATGGTATAGTTATGGACTTCACTACATTGATTTCCCCGAGCCATGAGGGAAATCAAAAGGTCACACCTAGGTAGTATGCATGATTCAAACAAGAAAAATAATTACATTATCTTCAAGCTTGTTGGATCTCCATCCGGCCCATCTTGCTCCTTGAAAATGGTCTCCATCTCTATTTCTAATTCTAATCTAAGTAATCTAATTACATATTACAATTTGAAATCAAATACAAACCAAAAACAAGTGGCCGGGACATGAAAGTCCTCATTGGGCCAAAACATGCATTATGCTCAATCACATTGGGCTTTGTCCATAACTAACCATCATGCCAATCATTCACCCTTATATGCCTTTCTAATGCATAAAGAAAAGGATTACTAACTTTGTTTCAACCTTTGAAACTATATTTTGAGTTATTTTAATGATGTGATCAAATTAGGAAACTTTTTCCATTTTGGAAACTTTCATTTTAGGAAACCTTTTTGCATGAATTTGTTCTTGTCTTAATAATCAATCAAATTGATTATTAATTAATTATAAATTGATTATTTAATTAATTAATCATATTAAATAATTAAAAAAAATCAATTTTGGGCTTAAAACAAGTGTAGGCCGAAACCCACAGAAGAAAAACCCTAAGTGTGTTCACACACAAACTAGTTTTGTGTCATTTGGACCATTTGGGCCTTTTGGAATGAGCCAAGCCCACTCCAGCCCTTAAAACCCATTAATAAACTTAATTAATGTTTATAATAGTTAATTTAAATCAGCTCCTTGGGCCCACCAAGTCATTCACTAATTTAAATCAAGTCCGTAAACATAATTAAGCCCATTAAGTGGTTTTAATGAATTAAAATTAATCAAATTAATTTAAGGCCCATTTTAATTAATCCAATTAATTAAAAACACTTTAATATATCATATATATCAGATTTAGAAGATCAAAAGTCGTTCTAACCAAGAACACATCAAGAACATACGAAGAACACCAATTTATCGAACTTTTCGACAAAACTAGTTTTCATGCAAAACTTGTTCGATTTTAATTCCGTTCGATCCTACGGCTTAATATCACATATTAAACACATAAAATATCATCTAAATGATTTTTAAATGGATCCATAAGAAATTAAATTAGAACAGCCCCTACATTACCTAGGGTTTCACGCCAAACCCTAATGGGTTTCACGCAAAACCCTAGTCACTTTTCTTCAAAAGTTCCGTTTTTGTTTCCGTCAAATTTATTTGATCACACATACAACCAGAAATCAATATTTCTCATTCATGAACAATCAAATCTAATATTTTAAAGTTCATGAAATAAATAACTCAAAACAAAACAAAACTTATTCCGCAGAAAAATATAGAATTGTATATCCATGGCAAAACCTGTCTCTGATACCATGTTGGAATTTAACGGTTACATGCATCACATACATGAGCGGAATTTTAAAATTTTTTAACCATTAGATCTGATCTTGCCATGAATACACAATATAACTATATGAGAATAAGAAAAATCACCTTTGATTTTTGTTGAACAGTTGATTTTACTTCGCACCGGGTTGTCGCAAACCACAGTGTCCAAAATCGAACACCTCCAATGAGTAATCCACACTAGAGAAGGGTAAATTGAACCAACAACTTGGTGTTCAACTAGGGCTGGCCGAAATTCCCAAGAGCTAGCTTGGGAAGTGGCGCAAAAGGGAGAGAGAATAAGTGAAAGGACTTTCCTTTTGTTTTAATCACTTAACCCTAATTCTCATTAGTTGGCCTTTTATAGTTAGGTTAAAATTCCAACTCCTTAATGAGATTGGGCTCTTTAAAATTGCTGGAGAATTATTAATTGGGCTTCTGGAATTAATTATAATCATTTGGGCTTAATTAAATCCAAATTAAATCTTTTCATAAAAGACCATGCACAAAATCCACAAACTAGGCCCTTTGTGCATCTAATTGGATTTAAATACCCAAATGGATTCCAAATCCAACCAAATTAAATATGTGAGTTCCATAACACTTATGTAACATATATAAATTAATTTGGTCCAAGAAAAAGCCCTCTAAGCCCTTCTGTATGAAGTTGGCGTGTAGCCCTCTTCTGGAGGGCTTCCTCCAACTTCTTCATTCCTTTGGCCCTCTATAATTTCTCCAATGGTCCTATTAATTATTATATCAGTCCTATAACACTTATAGTAGTCTTATAACACTTATAAGACAATAATAATTAATCATGAAATACATTATTTCATTTAGGTCCAATTTACAGAACATTTCTCAAAAGTTCCGCGGACAATTTTATTTGATCATAATTAATTAAACTCTTTAATTAATTATTATCATATTCTCCTCTCTACCTTTATAATAATATCAAATATTATTATCCTTATCATTTTACCATTTTACCCTTTTCTCTATATGTGTGTGACCTATTGGGTTCCTGTCCATGTTGGCAGTATAATATGTAATTGTGAGTTCTATTCAAAACTCACATGATTTAAACTCCTTTAAATCAATTTATCAATCTCTATTGATATTTTGATACATCATTATACAAGTCATGATTGGCCTCTAGCTAGGCATCATGACTACCCAAATGTCAGGAAAGTCATGTGGTTTGACTGTACCCTTCCATAGAAACAGTTACCGTGCAATTACTCCTTTCACCACTCTTATCTCAATCAGATTCTGAGTATGGATTTCTGTCAACTCATATAAATCTAATTATGTATGTTCTATTAATTTAACCATTGTTCCTAAAATGCCCTTCATGGATCTCCATCCATCTCGGCATATTACTCTGGCCAGAGATTCTCTGAACAAGGCAATTATAGAATCATGCGAGATAACTTCCCTTGTTAAATCTGGGATGGTGAATCCTTTGTCAATCACTCAACTATCTTCAAGTAGGTCATGATATACCCAATCTCCTAACTATGTTCACTCCCAGTTGGAAGTAATCAGTTATGGAGTCAAAGTATACCACTTGCTACTTAAGATAACTTTGGTGATCTCAAGTCTAAGGATACTTGCACAACCGCTATGAAGAGATTCCTCACTGACATAGATTTAATATCCATATGAGGATTCTCTTTGCAGGTCTCCAATGAACTTGTTCCTCTAACAAGCATCCACATGTTAGCTTTGATTATCATCCATAATCACAACTATGAGAACCATTGCTTGAACCATTCAAGAAGCATAACATGTGCTAGTCTGTCCGAATTAACAATGTCCTATCTTGTTAATTCTATGACTAGGGATATTTAGATATTAACACATTTGCATGCGATAGACATCTCACATCATGAACACCTTCATGATTGCCTTTGCACTGTGTTTATAATATCTAGGACTTCATTTATTAATTTAAGATTTACAAACTCATGTATTCAAACACAGCATTAATAAATGAATGATGCCTTTTATTAAGAATATAAATTTCATACATATGAAAAACATCCCTATTACATGGGCTCTAGGGCATACTCTCTAACAATCAGTATAAAATTGTTCATGCATATTAACAAAATGCAATAAGCCACATTGAGATAGCATTTCATTTACTGCATCAAGCAAGCCCACTTGTTTAAGTAAGGAGACCGAAAAATACTTACATTGGAAAATTGCTCTATACTTAAGAGCAAGGAATCTATTACCTTAATGGATAGATGAAATTGGAAATGGAGCACCAAACTGTGTTGAGAGGTTTTCAGGCTCTACTCCTTCTGCCCCTTGCTGGCCCCTTGAAACATTCTTGGTTCTCACCAAAATGGAAAAAGAGAAAGACAAAAAGAAAAGAAATGCAGGAACAGAAAAGTAAGAGAGGAAGAAGATGAAGAAGAAAGACACCAAAACCAAGTAGTGAAGAGAAGAGAAGAAGAAGATGAAGAAGAAAGACACCAAAACCAAGTAGTGAAGAGAAAAGAAGAAAAAGATGAAGAAGAAAGACACCAAGTAAATGACGTGAACGTATGTCGTAGTGAAGAGAAAGGCAAGCAAAAAGAAAAGAAATGAAAGACAAAACCAAAACCAAGTAAGTGCACGAGTGAAGTAAAAGAACTGTGAAAGGGAAGAAAAGAGTAACTGCAGTATTTAAAGAAAAATTAGGGAGAAAGTGAAATGGTATGTTGCTTCACAAACCCTAGTTTTGATTTATAACCGTTCCCCCTATTAGGTTTAAAATAATTAAGGCAATTAATCAAAATTAAAACCGCAAAGAATGAAGAAGTAAAATGATTAAGAATTTAAAAAAGAAAGAAAAACGAATTAAGAAAGAAAAAGAGGTAAAAATCTCGACTCGGTAAAATGAAAAACAGTACATCACGAGCCGGACATAACTTCACGACTCGTGAAGAATGAAATAATTTGACACATATAAAGATGTTCACGAGTCGGATATCAGTTCACGACTCATGAAAAACTGAATGTGGGTAGATGGATAAAAATGTTCACGAGTCGAACACAGTTCACAATGCGTGAAGCATCACTTTTTGTGTTACTCGTGAACTGCTTCACGACTCGAACTTGCTATGCATGACTCGGTAACCCTGCACGACTCGGTATGCTACTGCCTCTAGATCCTCGTGAACAGCTTCACTAGTCGAACTGCACTCGTGAATATGTGACAGTGCTACAATTTTTGTCCTGCAAAACATACCAACCTCGACCCAAAAGTAAAGATTACAAAAGAAAATAAAGCAATAAAAATAAAAACTATAAAATACTTAAAACTTAACCAAAAACAAACCATCCAAACTTAAAAAAACTAATCTTAAACAAAGATATTATTGTGCAAGAGAGGAATTCAATAAAGAAACTTTTTGAGTAGGAACTACTGCATCACCAATGAAATAAGGCTTCAATCTATGTCCATTAACCTTAAAAACCCTCCCCTTTATCATTAGCAATATCAACAGCCCCATAAGGAAAAACTTGAACTATTTTGAAAGGTCCCGACGATCTTGACTTTAATTTTCCAGGAAATAGCTTCAATCTAGAGTTATACAACAAAACCATGTCACCAACTTTAAATTCTTTCTTTAATACATGCATATCATGCCATGATTTAGTTCTTTCTTTATATAGCTTAGCATTTTTATATGCATTCATACGAAGCTCCTCTAACTCTTGCAATTGAAGCAATCACCTCCTACCAACTTGTTGCATATCAAAATTCAACACCCTAGTTGCCTAATAAGCTTTATGTTCAATTTCAATAGGTAAATGACAAGACTTACCATAAACCAATTGATAAGGAGTAAGGCCTATAGGAGTTTTAAAAGTTATTCTATATGCCCAAAGAGCATCATCTAGCTTAAGTACCCAATCTTTCTTGATCTAGAGACATTTTTCTCCAATATCCACTTAAGCTCTCTATTGCTAATTTCAACTTGTCACTAGTTTGGGGGTGATAAGGTGTAGCAATTTATGAGTCATATTATATTTTTTCAATAATTGCTCTATAACTTTATTACAAAAATGAGACCCACCATCACTAATAATTGCCCTAGGTGTTCCAAATCTAGGAAATATAACTTTCTTAAGCATCTTCTTGACCACCTTAGCATCATTAGTAATGGTTGAAATAGCTTCCACCCATTTAGATACATAATCAACCATGACCAAAATATACCTATTTCCCAAAGAACTAGGAAATGGTCCCATAAAGTCCATACCCTAAACATCAAACAATTCAACTTCTAAAATACCATTTGAAGGCATTTCATTCCTCCTAGACAAATTTCCCATTCTTTGGCACTTATCATAACTAAGTGCAAAGTCTTTGACATCCTTAAACAATGTAGGCCACCAAAAACTAGCTTGCAAAACCTTAGAAGCTATCTTAGAAACCCTAAAGTGACCCCCTATAACATAGGAATGACAATGAGCCAACACCTCACCAACTTCTTCATGAGGAATACACCTCCTAATCAACCCATCAGCACATCTCCTATATAATAAGGGCTCTTCCCAATAGTAAAACTTCACATCATGAAGGAATTTCTTCCTATGCCTATAATCTAGACCATATGGAAGCATACCACTTACTAAATAGTTTACTATATCAGCAAACCATGGAACTTCCTTGGAAACTACACTAAAAAGGTGTTCCCAATGAAAAGCTTCATCAATAGGCACCCCATTATCATTATCCTTCAAAACACATTGGGTTAACCTAGATAAATGGTTAGCAACTAAGTTCTCCTTTCCCTTTATATCCCTTATTTCCCAATCAAACTCTTGTAACATTAAAATCCATCTTAACAATCTAAGCTTAGCATCTTTTTTAGTTAAGAGGTACTTGAGGGCAGCATGATCAGAATAAACAATGACTTTTTGCCCTACAAGATAAGCCCTAAATTTATCAAATGCATATACAATGGCCAAGAGTTCTTTTTTGGTTGTGGAGTAGTTAATTTGGGCATCATCTAGTAATTTACTAGCATAATAAATAACAGAAGGCTTCCCATCTATTCTTTGTCCTAAAATAGCCCTAACCGCATAATTACTAGCATCACACATCAATTCAAATGGTTGCTCTCAATTTGGTGGTTGTAACATCGGTAAAGTGATAAAAGCATGTTTAAGGGTTTCAAAAGATTTAAGACATGCCTCATCAAAATGAAAATCAACATCTTTGCCTAGTAATGTGCACAAAGGTTTAGCTATCTTAGAAAAATCTTTTATGAACCTTTTATAAAATTCAGCATGACCTAAAAAGCTTTTAACATCTCTAACATTTTTAGGAGGAGGCAAATTAGCAATAATTTCAATTTTAGCTCAATCAACTTCAATCCCCCTACTAGAGACTAAATGTCCTAAGACAATACCCTCTTGTGCCATGAAATGACACTTTTCCCAATTTAAAACCAAACCATTCTCCATACATCTATCAAGCACCTTAGAAAGATTAAATAAATAATTCTCATATGTAGTGCCATACACACTAAAGTCATCCATGAAAACTTCTACACATTGATCAATGAGATCACTAAAAATTGAGAACATGCATCTTTGAAAGGTGGCTGGTGCATTACACAAACCAAAAGGCATTTGCCTAAATGCAAAAGTTCCATATGGGCATGTAAAAGTTTTCTTAGATTGGTCATGTGGATGTATAGGTATTTGATAAAAACCACTTAGACCATCTAAGTAACAAAAATAAGAAAAATTAGCCAATCTTTCTATGACTTGATCAATAAAAGGCAAAGGGAAATGGTCCTTTCTTGTAGCCTTATTTAATTTCCTATAGTCCACACACATACGCCAACCCATGATAGTCTTAGCATGAATTAAATCATTGTTATCATTATGAATTACAGTTAAGCCACCCTTTTTAGGGACAACTTGAATAGGACTCACCCATTTACTATCACTTATAGAATAAATTATGCCATTATCAAGCAATTTAATTATTTCTTTCCTCACAAACCCCTTAAGAGTTGGATTAAGCCTTATTTGACCTTCAGTGGAGGGCTTAGAATCCTCCTCTAACAAAATCCTATGCATGCAAACTTTAGGTACAATTCCTTTTAGATCACTAATAGAATATCCCATGGCATTTCGATAAGCAAGTAAAATATCACGTAATGCACTCACATCATGCTTATCAATTGAAGAATTAACAATAAAAGGTAATTGAAATTTTGAATCCAAAAATTCATACCTTAAGCTTGTTGGTAATGGCTTGAGTTCAAGTTTAACTTCCTCCTTAGATGTCTTTGATGGCATATCCTCATCATTTCGCAAAGACTCAAACTCTGAGAATCTTCCTTGGAAAGGATATGCGGCAACTTGAAAAACCTCATCACAACTTTCATTTGAACAATAAGGTGCAATAGGGTTTTGACTAACACATTCATTAACAACACTATCAATACATTCATCAAGAACATCATAAGTATCAATTCTATTCACCACTTCCATTGGTGAAGACTTAACCATCCCAAAAACATTAAACTCAATTGTTTCACCATTAACTTCAAGAGATATTTTACCATTTTTCATATCAAAAATAGCCACAGCAGTAATTAAGAAAGGCCTACCAAACAAAATGGGAATTTCAGGATCTTCATCCATTTCTAGCACAACAAAATCAGCAAGAATCACAAATTTACCCACTTTGGTAGGAACATTTTCTAGTATGCCTATAGGGTGTGAAATAGACTTATTTGCCATAGATAAGCACATATTGGTAGGCTTTAATTCACCTAAATCAAGCTTTTTATAAATTGAGTAAGGCATAAGACTAACACTTGCACCCATATCACATAAGGCTTTATTAAAATGTGTGCCACCTATAACACAAAGAACTGTAAAACAACCCGGATCCTTTAGCTTAGGTGGGTATTTAGAATACATAGCCTTAGAATCTTCTACCAAAGAAACATACCCAAGTTCTTCAAGTTTACCCTTGTGACTCACAATTTCTTTTAAAAATTTTGCCCATGAAGGCATATCCTTAATTGCATCCATAAAGGGTATAGTTATAGTAAGTTCCTTCAACTAATTCAAAAACTTGCCAAATTGCTTATCAAGATTTCTTCTAATGAGTCTTTGAGGGAATGGCAAAACATTTAAATTAACTTTAGGGTCATCTTCCCTAGATAAGGTTATCTTTTCCTTAGGTTTATTAGGCTTATTCATCACCTCATCATTTTTACTTGCATCCAAAACATGATCATCATTCACAATAAGATCCTCATTACCTCTAATATTACTCTCAATCTTTTTCCCACTCCTTAACATAATGGATTGAACCAATTCATGAGGCAAAAATTCAGTTTGACTTGGGAGTTTGCCTAAAGGTTTAGCACTAGAAGTGGCTTCTTGAGCCAATTGGGTTTCAAGCCTCTTATTGTGGGTGACAAGTTGGTTAATTTTGGTATTTATTTGCTTATATTATTCCTCATTTTGCTTGTTAGTGGTCATTTGATGGCTAACAAATTGCTCCATCAAACTCTCAAGATGGGATTTAGGTTGTTAGGGGTTAAAAGGTGGTTTATTTGGAAAAGCTGAAGGGTTAGGTAATTTGTTCATAAGGTTACTATTTAAAGGGTTCAATTGGGCACTTTGGTTAGACCAAGAAAAGTTGGGATGGTTTCTCCATTGAGGGTTATAATAATTAGAATTTTGGCCCATCCTTTGATTATAATTCCCTTGAACAATGACTCACTACAATTAGACCCCTCACTACAATTAGCATACATATGAGGTCTACCACATTTCTCACAAACATGACTCACATTTTCAATATTAGAGTGAGAATTACTTACCATCTTAGTCAAAGCTTTAACTTTAGTCGTCAAGAGATTAATGGAATCAAATTCCAAAAATCCCTTAGCCTTCACCATAATGGGTTCTTCTCCCATGTAGCCTTGTGAGGCTAATTCTTCCAACAAAATTTCAGCTTCCTTTGTAGTTTTCTCTAGCAATTTTCCACTTAAAGCAGCATTAACAATATTTCTATTTTCCTCCATTAACCCATTGTAAAAGATTTGAGGAATCATCCAATCCGGCAAGCCATGGTGAGGACAGTGCCATTGGAGTTCCTTAAATCTTTCCCAAGAGGTATAAATAGTTTCATTAGGCAATTGTTTAAAAGTAGAAATTGGATTTCTAAATTTTGTTGTTTTATGTGGTAGAAAATACTTATGAAGAAAAGCTTGTTTTAGTTGATCTCAAGTAGTGATTGTCTCACTAGGTATACTAGCAAGCCAAATTTGTTCTTTTTCTTTTAAAGAAAATGGAAATAACCTAAGTCTAATGGCATCATTACTCACTCCATTAATTTTAAATGTAGCACACACATTAAGAAAAGCAAGAATATGAGCATAGGGATCCTCCCCTTGCAAACCTCCAAATTGGTTATTTTGCACAATTTGAATGACTGCCAGTTTGATCTCAAAATTGTTGTTGGCAATAGCCGGTGCACTATCCCTCCAAAACTCTCTGAAATATTAGGCATGGCAAAATCACCAAGCGTTCTCCTTTCTTATCCCGCCATAATTGGAATATTATGACCTTCCTCCAACTTGGCACTTTGTGCTCCTTCTAATTGCAATTTAAGTTCCTCTTGTTGCTTCCTTCTAAGTTCCCTACACAAAAATCACAAATACTTTTAGTCTAAGATCAATACAAAAATAAACTCTAATACTTTTACAAAGAATAAAACAAAACACCATATAAAAATTCATACATTTAAATAACTAATTTATAACATACAATCCTAAAGCATCTACTCTTTTGTATCAATCAATAAAAATTCATTCAATCATTTCCCGGCAACGGCGGTAAAATCTGATGGGGATTTAATTGAACCCTTAGTCTCACTAGACTGCATATAAGGTGAGTAGGGTATCGTTCCAAAGGGAACGGGGTAAATTTTGTATTGAAATAACAATAAGTAAATGGATAGGTATCAAATAAAATAGGTATCATGCATTTAATTAAAAGACTAAACTATTTTAAATATAGTGAGTTAATTTTGGATATTAGATAACTTAAAAGATGATTTGAACATACATTATAACTAATTGAAACAATTTCATCTATGAACCATTTAATCAATTATATGAATAATATGATTGGAGAATTTAGCCAAGTTTCTTTAAAGCAATTCTCATTGTTATTAAAGGTGTTTTTACTTAGAGTCTATAAGCATTCTCATGATATTATAGAGATAAGTAAAAACTATGAAGTTCTATGCCAATTCTTTAACCCCTTAAAGTGAATTCCTTATCTCTAAGTGAATTCAATGCTTCAAGTAAATTTATTTGTCTTTCCATCAAAGAATTTCAATTCTCATTGTGAATTAAATGACTAACATGCTAATTATGGTGATCAAGCATAATAAGCAAATCAAAGTACCCAAATAAATTTAAATCACACTTCATACATAAAGAAAATAAACATTCATAAAGTAAAGATAAGTAGATGAAAAACAAATTGAATTAAGTAGTCATAATGTACCAAAAGAACTAGTCAAATACACAATTGAAATAAAAATGAAATAAGAGAAAAGAACAATATCACTCCCCAGGGTTTACTTTCTTTTTAAACCTTTTGATATATCTCTTATTCCTTTGACTTTGTTCTTTGGTCATCGTCTAAAAACTAAGTAGAGAAATGTCCAAAAGCAACTAAAAATGTTCTTAAGTAAACAATGAAATTTTCCTTCGATTCCTTTCCAGAGCTTTTCTCCCATATTTATAGAGTTTAACTCTACAGAAATGTCCCTTCAGAATAGTTGTTAATCATGGAAAGCTGCCCTGAAAAGTCTTGATGGTTGACTGAAGGATCGGGTGTGAAAAGGTGGTAGCATTTGGAAATAGGTATTTGGTCCGACTCGTGAATGCCTTCATGAGTCGTGAATCCCATCAGTCCTTCTTTACTCGTGCATATCCCTCCGACTCGTGCCTTTTTTGCCAACTCGTGAACTTGTCGCTGACTCGTGAGCAAGTCTTCTCTGCCTCTCTCGTGAACTGCTCCCGACTCGTGAACTTCATGCCGACTCGTGAGCAAGTCTTCCCTGCCTCACTCGTGAACTGCCCTCCGTCTCGTGCCATTCTATCCGAGTCATGAGCCACTTCACGACTTGTGATCTTCATCCTCGAATTTTCACCATTTCTTCACTTTACTTCACTCTTGCACCAACTTTAACATGAAAACACACATAAAAACATAAACTAAACATAAACACATAAAATAGACATAATATTACATACTTAAACTACTTAAACATATGAAAATACATACTAAAAAGTAGACATTTTACATGGCATCACAACTCAGGAACAAACAGATACCGTTGGTGAAGGTCCTGTGGCATCACCACAACGTAGAGGAAGCTACATGGGAACCTGAGTCGACCATGAGACAACAGTATCCCCTACTCTTCAGTTCAGGTAAATTTTGAAGATGAAATTTAATTTAAATAAGGGAGAATTGTAATGGCCTCAACACCAGGTCAATCGTGAACAGTACTCCCAATGGTAAATAGTGCTTTTCGGGCCCGAAAGGACACCCGAAAGTCAAAAATATTTTATTGGACCATCGGAAAGTATTGGTCATGGGGAGTTCGGGGTTGAAATTTGAAATGAAATTGAGGTTAAATAGGCCTCCAAAGATTAAAAATACGAAAAAGGTAGCGAGTCAATTTCCCCGGTAAGGAAGGTAACTTGGTTTTGCGTACATAATTAAAAATAGTAAAAGAACTCCAAAAATTGCTAGATTTTGCATGTCTAAATGAATTTCTGTATAGAATATTTTGGTGATGAGAATGAAATTTTTCGGTGACACCGGCAGTTATCGAATTGGATCGATAAGTTTGAATCGGACCGATAACGGATTCCGATTGAGCCAAAAATTTACTTACTAGTTATTTTTGATGTGATAAAATTAATGGAATCATTTTTAAAGTAATTTGAAGTGAGAAAGATAGAGATTTTGGTTTGGGCCTAAAATGGGCTTAAATTTATATTTAGGCTAAGCCCATTAATTAAGCCCATAACTAGGCCCATTTGAGAGGTATATAAGGAGAAAAAATTTGGAGAAATTTCTAGATTTTTCTGGCTATATCTCCTCCTCCTAAGTTGGCCAAACCACTCTCCCTTTTTTCTCTCTTTGATTTTCTTCTTCTCTCACTTCAAATCACTCATAATTCCCAACACAACAATTAAAGTTTCACCTCTCTAGTTCACTCCAGTAACCTCAATCAAGTGCTTTGAGCCAGGAAAGGCTAGAAATTAAGTGGTTAAAGAAATTGGGGTAAGTTGGAAGTTAAGAAATTCATGGATTTAAATTATTTTTTTGGTGTTTCTCATAGATTT
Organism: Excoecaria agallocha; assembly: GCA_037975025.1. Classification (NCBI taxonomy): domain Eukaryota; kingdom Viridiplantae; phylum Streptophyta; class Magnoliopsida; order Malpighiales; family Euphorbiaceae; genus Excoecaria; species Excoecaria agallocha. Next base: position 38,286,122 of record CM075819.1, on the reverse strand, counting down.
TGAGGTGTAGTTTATGATTTTGAGCTTGGATTTGGCATTTGAGATCAATAGAATGAAGAAAACTAAGGTTTAATGGGCTGTTGTGTTAGGTTTGGATAGTGAAGGAAGAAATTCAAGGGATAAAGGCAAAGGAAAGGAAGGCTAGGCACCCTTGATTAAGTGATTGTGGTATGTGACTAATAAATCAAAGTATTTTCTATTTATTTGAATTAATTCTCTTTATGTAATTAAGAAAAAATTGCTAAATTACTTAAATATTGAAATTAAGTTGGGGGAAATGAAATTGGAACCTATTTGATGCTATGTGAATGGTTAAAATGAAGAAATAAAATTTTTAGGATTATAATTAATTGATGGATGAAAATTTCACTAAGGGAAAAATTGAGATTTTTGCATGAAAATGTTATTTAGTAGCCTAAATTAATTCTAATTGTCATTTTGAGTATCCATGAATTTTTACTTGAATTATGGAATTTATTGAAAATTTTTAAAGCTTGTTAATGGTGTGTGTATGTAATAAAATTGGTGAATTATAGAGATATAGTGCATAATTTGGGTAAATTTGAGTAGTACATGTGAAATAATGGGTAAATAAATTTCTATGGAATTTATGGACTTAGTATGAATAAATGAGAATTATAACATTGAATATGTTTAGTGAAAAATATTGAATTATAGGAATATAATTCAATAAGATGAGGAAATAATTAAAATAAAGATGAAAAGTGTGCATATAAAAATTTTAAGAAATTTATGTGCAATATTAAGGTATTTTTGAAATAAATCGCGTAATATGTATAAGTAAAAGTATATATAGAAATGCCCTTAGAAATAACCAGGCAGTAAAAACTAGCTCAGGATATAATTGGCTACCCATAGGGACACCTCTGTACCGCAGTGCAAGTCATGATGACTTGCTAAGTTATGGATTGGATCCTTGATCACCATGGCTTCTCTGTCTCTGTTCTCTGTTTTGTGATAATTGGCCCTCTAGGGGTCATTTCTCTATCTCTATTGTGGTCCTGCGGGGTCCACGTCGTGTGTATCAGGTTTGGAGTTTTCTGCTGGGTCTGAAACTAGAGGCAAAATGAAAATAATATGAGAAAATATGAAAAAGAAGTGAAAAATGATAATTAAAGGTGAAAAGGACTAATTTGTAAGAAAAAGAAAGTTTAGGGGCAAAATTTTAAGTTTCCCCAAAAGAGTAAAAGTTAAGTAAATTAATTGAGAATTGCTTAATTAAGGATAAGATAGTCAATTAGTGGCTAAAACGTATTAAAATGAAGTTTTATAGTCAATAAGGACTAAAATAAAATTTTGCTTAAAAATGTTTAACTAAGTACAAAATTAAGGTTAAGTACCTTAATTAATAATTTAGATGTTAAAAAGAAGCATAAAAGGCTAAATTTGTAAATTAACAAGAAAAAGGGACTAAATTGAAAAAAAGTAAAAGTTTGAATTAAATGTGCAATTTGATAAGAAATAAGCATTTAAATAATAAAAGTGTTATAGCAATTTAAAAATGTTAATTAAAAAGGAAAAAGTTATTGACTTTTTTTGATAAACTAATATGAAAAATTGTTGCATAATTGCACTATTTTGAGTTGAGTATAGAAAATATTTAGATTGTTAGTCACCACTGGGCATGTCAATGCTCAGCGCATAGTTATGACTGTGTGCAAGTACGCAGGAGCGGGAGCATGAATATTCCCTGAAGGACTTCTTTGACTAAAGTAGAGTTTTGGACTATTGTGGCAGTATATATATGAACGTATTACTTATGGTGTTGTGTGATGTAATAACTTTGGAATTGATATTTTGGACTGTAATATGTCATTACCTGTTAAAGTATATGAGACTTAGTGGGCGAATCAAAATATGTGTGATTGATCTAGTTGAATGGTTTGGATATATAAATGCTTGATATGATATATATAAGTGATTGTTGTGCCTCTAAGAGGTTATGGATATTGTTTGCTTTTCAGGGGATTAGAGCAATTTATAGCCATTATATTGCCAAAATTTTATTAAATACATAGTAAATTGGATAGTTACAGGTCATCGGTGATTGGTAATTAGGATAATTAATTATATGAAATATGTTGGAAGGAAAAAATATTTTCGGCTTGCGGGTTACCGGAACAGTGTTTAGTATGTTATGGGTGTTACAATAAATATACATATTAATAGAAAGGACAGGTCATTTCAGTACAAGTAAGAATATTTAAACAATTAAAGATGATTGGAGAATTTAACCAAGGATTCTTTAAAGCAACTCTCATTGTCATTAAAGATATTCTTGATTAGAGTCTATAAGCACTCTCATGTCATTATAGAGATAAACAAAAATTATGAAGCTCAATGCCAATTCTTTAATCCCTCAAAGAGAATTCCTTATCTCTAAGTGAATCCATACTTTAAGTAAATTCATTTTTTTTCCATCAATCAATTCTAATTCTCATTGCAAATCAATTGACTAACATGCTAAATATGGTGATCAAGCATACATAGCAAAATAATCACACAAATGGATTTAAATCATACTTCAACTATGATAAACATAAACTTGATCTTAAATAATATATTTCCACATTTCTAGTATACAAAGGCAACTAGCCAAAATACATGATTGAACTAAAATCAAATAGGAGAATTGGAGAAAAATAAACTCCCCAGATATTATACTTTTTATTTTAACCTTCTGATGTATCTCTTATTCCTTTGGCTTTGTTCCTTTGTCATCATCTACTAAAAACTAAGTATAACAACTACATAAGCATCAATTGTATATCCAAAAAGAACTCCCTACAACTGCATATTTAATCCTTATTTATACAAAAGTTTGCACCCCAAATCATGCCTCTTCAGAATAGATGTCATGGTAAAAAGTTGCCACAAAATGTCTTGATGAAAACACTTGGTGGTTGAAAAGAGGATAGATGTGTTAGAGAGTATGCCCTAGAGCCCATGTAATAGGAATGTTTTTCATATGTATGAAATTTATATTCTTAATAAAAGGCATCATTCATTTATTAATGCTATGTTTGAATACATGAGTTTGTAAATCTTAAATTAATAAATGAAGTCCTAGATATTATAAACACAGTGCAAAGGCAATCATGAAGGTGTTCATGATGTGAGATGTCTATCGCATGCAAATGTGTTAATATCTAAATATCCCTAGTCATAGAATTAACAAGATAGGACATTGTTAATTTGGACAGATTAGCACATGTTATGCTTCTTGAATGGTTCAAGCAGTGGTTCTCATAACTGTGATTATGGATGATAATCAAAGCTAACATGTGGATGCTTGTTAGAGGAACAAGTTCATTGGAGACCTACAAAGAGAATCCTCATATGGATATTAAATCTATGTCAGTGAGGAATCTCTTCATAGCGGTTGTGCAAGTATCCTTAGACTTGAGATCACCAAAGTTATCTTAAGTAGCAAGTGGTATACTTTGACTCCATAACTGATTACTTCCAACTGGGAGTGAACATAGTTAGGAGATTGGGTATATCATGACCTACTTGAAGATAGTTGAGTGATTGACAAAGGATTCAGCATCCTAGATTTAACAAGGGAAGTTATCTCGCATGATTCTATAATTGCCTTGTTCAGAGATTCTCTGGCCAGAGTAATATGCCGAGATGGATGGAGATCCATGAAGGGCATTTTAGGAATAATGGTTAAATTAATAGAACATACATAATTAGATTTATATGAGTTGACAGAAATCCATACTCAGAATCTAATTAAGATAAGAGTGATGAAAGGAGTAATTGCACGGTAACTATTTCTATGGAAGGGTACAGTCAAACCACATGACTTTCCTGACATTTGGGTAGTCATGATGCCTAGCTAGAGGCCAATCATGACTTGTATAATGATGTATCAAAATATCAATAGAGATTGATAAAATGATTTAAAGGAGTTTAAATCATGTGAGTTTTGAATAGAACTCACAATTACATATTATATTGCCAACATGGACAGGAACCCAATAGATCACACACATATAGAGAAAAGGATAAAATGGTAAAATGACAAGGATAATAATATTTGATATTATTATGAAGGTAGAGAAGAGAATATAATAATAATTAATTAAAGAGTTTAATTAATTATGATCAAATAAAATTGTCCGCGAAACTTTTGAGAAATGTTCTGTAAATTGGACCTAAATAAAATAATTTATTTCATGATTAATTATTATTGTCTTATAAGTGTTATAAGACTACTATAAGTGTTATAGGACTGATATAATAATTAATAGGACCATTGATGGAATTATTAAGGGCCAGAGGAATGAAGAAAGTTGGCGAAAACCCTCCAGAAGAGGGCCACATGCCAACTCCATACAGAAGGGCTTAGAGGGCTTTTTCTTGGACCAAATTAATTTATATATGTTACATAAGTGTTATGGAACTCACATATTTAATTTGGTTGGATTTGGAATCCATTTGGATATTTAAATCCAATTAGATGCATAAAGGGCCTAGTTTGTGGATTTTGTGCATGGTCTTTTATGAAAGGATTTAATTTGGATTTAATTAAGCCCAAATGATTATAATTAATTCCAGAGGCCCAATTAATAATTCTCCAGCAATTTTAAAGAGCCCAATCTCATTAAGGAGTTGGAATTTTAACCTAACTATAAAAGGCTAACTAATGAGAATTAGGGTTAAGTGATTAAAACAAAAAGAAAGTCTTTTCTCTTAATCTCTCTCCCTTTTTGCGCCACTTCCATTGCTAGCCTCTTGGATTTTCGGCCACTCCTTGTATTACACCAATTTTTTGGTTCAATTTACCCCTCTCTAGTGTGGATTACTCATTGGAGGTGTTCGATTTTGGACACTGTGGTTTGCGACAACCCGGTGCGAAGTAAACTCAACTGTTCAACAAAAATCAAAGGTGATTTTTCTTATTCTCATATAGTTATATTGTGTATTCATGGCAAGATCAGATCTAATGGTTAAAAAATTTTAAAATTCCGCTCATATATGTGATGCATGTAACCGTTAAAAGCCAACATGGTATCAGAGCCACGGTTTTGCCATGGATATACAATTCTATATTTTTCTGCGGAATAAGTTTTGTTTTGTTTTGAGTTATTTATTTCATGAACTTTAAAATATTAGATTTGATTGTTCATGAATGAGAAATATTGATTTCTGGTTGTATGTGTGATCAAATAAATTTGGTGGAAACAAAAACGAAATTTTTTAAGCATTGTGATTTGGGTTTGGCGTGAAACCTATTAGGGTTTGGCATGAAACCCTAGGTAATGTAGGGGTTGTTCTAACTTAATTTCTTATGGATCCATTTAAAAATCATTTAGATGATATTTTATGTGTTTAATATGTGATATTAAGCCGTGGGATCGAACGAAATTAAAATCGAACAAGTTTTGCATGAAAACTAGTTTTGTCGAAAAGTTCGATAAATTGGTGTTCTTCGTGTGTTCTTGATGTGTTCATGGTTAGAACGACTTTTGATCTTATAAATTTGATATATATGATATATTAAAGTGTTTTTAATTAATTGGATTAATTAAATTGGGCCTTAAATTAATTTGATTAATTTTAATTTATTAAAACCACTTAATGGGCTTAATTATATTTACGGACTTGGTTTAAATTAGTGAATGACTTGGTGGGCCCAAGGAGCTGATTTAAATTAAACATTATAAACATTAATTAAGTTTATTAATGGGTTTTAAGGGCTGGAGTGGGCTTGGCTCATTCCAAGAGGCCCAAATGGTCCAAAAGACACAAAACTAGTTTGTGTGTGAACACAGTTAGGGTTTTTCTTCTGTGGGTTTCGGCCTATATTTGTTTTAAGCCCAAAATTGATTCTTTTAATTATTTAATATGATTAATTAATTAAATAATCAATTTATAATTAATTAATAATCAATTGGATTGATTATTAAGAAAAGAACACATGCATGCAAAAGGTTTCCTAAAATGAAAGTTTTCAAAATGGAAAAAGTTTCCTAATTTGATCACATCATTAAAATAACTCAAAATATAGTTTCAAAGGTTGAAACAAAGTTAGTAATCCATTTCTTTATGCATTAGAAAGGCATATAAGGGTGTATGATTGGCATGATGGATAGTTATGGACAAAGTCCAATGTGATTGAGCATTATGCATGTTTTGGCCCAATGAGGACTTCCATGTCCCGGCCACTTGTTTTTGGTTTATATTTCATTTCAAATTGTAATATGTAATTAGATTACTTAGATTAGAATTAGAAATAGAGATGGAGACCATTTTCAAGGAGCAAGATGGGCTGGATGGAGATCCAACAAGCTTGAAGATAATGTAATTATTTTTCTTGTTTGAATCATGCATACTACCTAGGTGTGACCTTTTGATTTCCCTCTTGGCTGGGGAAAATCAATGTAGTGAAGTCCATAACTATACCATATTTGTATGCTTATATTTATGTGATAGATATAGGATGCATACCAATGTATGCCAACCATATATGATGAGACTTAATTAACTAAAACCCTCAAATAAATACTAAGGTATATAAGCCTTCCATTAATTTGAGGAGAACCAGAGTTCTATATAGTGTGGGTTGTTGACCACAGTCAAGCTCACATTATATCGAATATGTTCAAATCTAATTAAATGGGTCATCTTAGCTAGCCCATTAGTTTGTTGACCACAGTCAAGGCTAATGGTTCTAGAGGCAAGATTAAGGAATGCATATACGATATGCATGCATCAAGAGTTGATAACCTAATGATCCAATAGTTGTGTAGAGACACAATTGGTATATGGATACCTACCTTTCAAGGGTATAGAATTTGGCTTGTTGACCACAGTCAAGGTCAAATTACATATCAAGGATTGGATATTGGCCCATTAAGAAAACCATTGGTTTTTCTCGGATTATATAGTGAGGGCTATTAATTCGCAATAAAATAGTGGGAGTAAATGTATTAATTAAAGACCTTATTAATGCATACATATATATGAACATACTCTCATATCTTTTCTTTTTCACATCTAGGTCATCATCATGAGCACATCAAACATTAATATACGATTAATCTTGGATAATAAGTTGGTTGGCAACAACTATTCTGACTGGATCAGGCAAGTGAGAATTGTTCTCAGAGCTGAAAAGATCCATTATGTCTTGGATAAAGATCCACCACCACTTCCATTAGATGATGCCATTGATGAGATCAAAGGCATTTATAGAAAATACATGGAGGATAGTGAAGCAGCAGCATGTCTGATGCTGGGTGCTATGTCCTCGAAGCTTCAGAAGCAACATGAAATGATGGATGCTAGAACCATCGTTTTGCATCTAGAGGAGCTTTATTCTTCTCAGGCTAGAACTGAGAAATATGAGATTGCTCGAGCTCTATTTAGTTGCAAAATGGTGGAAGGCACTTCAGCTGCTACTCATGCATTGAAGATGTATGGGTATATTGAGCATTTGAGTAGACTTGGCTATGTTATGGATAATGATCTATACATAGATTTAATCTTGTACTCGTTGGCTCCAAGTTATGCACCTTTCGTGCTTAACTTCAACATGAACAAGATCCAAGTATCCATTCCTGAGTTAATCAACATGCTCAAGACAGCTGATGGATCATTTAAGAAGGATCCAAAAAGTGTCATGGTTGTCACTTCTGCTAAAGGCAAGAAGCAGAAGAAGAAGAAGAAGAAGATAACCAAAGCGCAGCCAAAGAATGGTGGGATCTCCAAGAAGAAGGTTTCCAAGAAAGAGAATCCCAAAGGAACTTGCTTCCATTGTGGAAAGGATGGTCATTGGAAGCGTAACTGCAAGGCCTATCTAGATTCTCTCAAGGAGAAGAAGCAAGCTGATGCTTCTACTTCAGGTATTCATATGATTGAAATTAATACTTATTCTATTGCTTCAAAACAATCTTGGGTATTAGATACCGGATGTGGATCTCATTTATGTAATGATCTACAGGGGCTTAGAAGCTTTAGAAGAGTTGGAAAGGCAGAGATATGTTTGCAGTCAGCTACTGGACAGAACATCTCTACAACAGTTGTGGGGACTTACTATTTGCCTCTTCCTAGTGGATTAGTACTGGAATTAAATAATTGTTATTATGTTCCAGCCTTATCCAAAAGTATTATTTCTTTCAGTCGTTTGATGAACGATTATGATATTTCTTTGAAGGACAAATGTTGTTACATTTTTAAGAACAATATGTTTTATGCAAAAGCTATCATTGAGAATGGTATATTTGTTCTTGATTTAATTAAAGAAGTACATAATGTGAATACCAAGAGAATGAAACATGATAATCTGAATAGCTCATACTTATGGCATTGTCGTTTAGGCCATATAAATGAAAAATGCATGACCAAGTTACACAAGTCAAGTGATTTGGGATCATTTGATTATGAATCATTTGATACATGTGAATCTTGTTTATTGGAAAAAATGACAAAAGCTCCCTTTATTGGTAAAGGAGAACGAGCTAAAATGGTTTTGGACTTAATACATTCAGATGTATGTGGTCCAATGACTACACATGCCAGAGAAGGTTACTCCTACTTCATTACTTTCATAGATGATTATTCCAGGTTTGGATACATCTATCTAATGAAATATAAGTCTGAAGCATTTGAAAAGTTCAAAGAGTTCAAAAATGAAGTAAAGAAACAACTTGGCAAAAGTATTAAAACACTTAGATCAGATCGAGGTGAAGAATACTTAAGTCAAGAGTTTCAGGATTATCTTAGAGATAATGGGATTTTATCTCAATGGACTCCTCCATATACACCACAACACAATGGTGTATCTGAAAGGAGAAATCGAACACTATTAGATATGGTTCGATCAATGATGAGCCGAGGGGACTTGCCTAAATCTTTTTGGGGATATGCACTAGAAACTGCTGTTTATGTGTTAAACAGAGTTCCTAGTAAATCGGTTAATGTTACTCCATATGAGATGTGGAATAATAAGAAACTCACGCTTTCTCATATGAAAGTATGGGGCTGTCCTGCTTATGTGAAGAGGACAATGTCAGACAAACTGGATGTTAAGTCTGACAAATGTTTATTTGTGGGATATCCAAAAGAAACGTTTGGATATTATTTCTATCATCCCTTAGAACAAAAGGTGTTTGTTTCAAGGCATGCTGTCTTCTTGGAAAAATAATTTCTCCTACAAGAGGACAGTGGGAGTAAAATTGAGCTTGGTGAAGTTCAAGACCCACAAATAGAAGATGATCAACCGATTGAACCCGAAACTGAATTTCATAATGATGAGATTACAGTTGAACCTGATTATACACAAAATCCTAGAAGATCTACTAGGATGCGTTCTATCCCTGTGAGATATGGATTTCACGTTGATTTGGATAGAGGCATAACTGTAGTAGAGGACAATGAGCCTACAAGTTATCAAGAAGTTTTGAATAGTTCATAACGTGATTTATGGCTTAAGGCTATGCAGTCCGAAATGGACTCCATGTATGAGAATAAAGTATGGACTTTAACTCAACCACCTGAAGGGATAAAACCCATAGGGTGCAAATGGGTCTTCAAAAAGAAGACTGACATGGAAGGTAATATAGTTACCTATAAAGCTCGCTTAGTAGCAAAAGGTTATCGTCAAAAAGAAGGTATTGACTATGACGAAACTTTTTCTCCTGTAGCGATGATTAAGTCTATAAGAATACTTTTAGCCATTGCAGCTCATTATGATTATGAGATTTGGCAAATGGATGTGAAGATAGCTTTCCTTAATGGAAATATTTCTGAGGATGTGTACATGACACAACCAGAAGGATTCACATCAGGAAATGGCGAAAAGGTATGCAAGCTTCAAAGATCCATTTATGGATTGAAGCAAGCCTCTAGGAGCTGGAACATACGATTCAATGAGACAATCAAAGAGTTTGGTTTCTCACAGAATGAAGATGAACCTTGTGTGTATAAAAGGGTCAGTGGGAGTGCAATTGTCTTCCTAGTTCTATATGTAGATGACATATTGATCCTGGAAAATGACATTTCTCTTCTCCAATCTGTTAAAATATGGTTATCCAAGCAATTCTCCATGAAAGACCTTGGAGAAGCATCCTATATTCTGGGAATAAGGATCTATAAAGATAGATCCAATAGGTTGCTAGGTCTTTCTCAGAGTGCACATATAGATAAAGTATTGAAGAGGTTCAATATGGATCTCTCTAAGAAAGGGTTTATACCCATGGCGCATGGGAAACACCTTTCTAAGTCTATGTGTCCACAGACACTAGAGGATAGAGAGAGCATGAATAGAATACCATATGCATGTGCAATTGGTTCTATCATGTATGCTATGTTATGTACACGTCCAGATGTAGCATTTACTTTGAGTGTCACAAGCAGATTCCAATCCAATTTTGGAGAGGAACATTGGGCAGCTGTCAAGAATATTCTTAAGTACTTGAGAAGGACTAAGGATATATTCTTGGTATATGAAGAGGGCAGTTTGGAAGTAAATGGGTATACAGATGCCAGCTTCCAATCTGACAAAGATGATTGTAAATCACAATCTGGTTATGTGTTCATAATGGGAGGAGGAGCAGTTAGTTGGAAAAGTTTCAAATAAGAAACAACTGCTGATTCCACGACGGAAGCTGAGTACATTGCTGCTTCAGAAGCAGCCAAAGAAGCAGTCTGGATCAAAAAGTTCATAATCGAACTAGGAATGGTGCCTAGCATTGTTGATCCGATTCCTTTATATTGTGACAACAATGGAGCCATTGCGCAAGCAAAGGAACCATGGTCTCATTAGCGATCCAAACATGTTCTCAGACGCTACCATCTCATAAGGGAAATAGTAGCTAGAAATGATGTGAAAATAGAAAGGGTTCCCACAGATGACAATGTGGCGGATCCCCTCACTAAAGCACTTTCCCAAATAAAGCATGATCACCATATAAATAGCATGGGTCTGAGACATATGAGTGATTGGCTCTAGTGCAAGTGGGAGATTGTTAGAGAGTGTGCCCTAGAGCCCATGTAATAGGGATGTTTTTCATATGTATGAAATTTATATTCTTAATAAAAGGCATCATTCATTTATTAATGCTATGTTTGAATACATGAGTTTGTAAATCTTAAATTAATAAATGAAGTCCTAGATATTATAACCACAGTGCAAAGGCAATCATAAAGGTGTTCATGATGTGAGATGTCTATCGCATGCAAATGTGTTAATATCTAAATATCCCTAGTCATAGAATTAACAAGATAGGACATTGTTAATTCGGACAGACTAGCACATGTTATGCTTCTTGAATGGTTCAAGTAGTGGTTCTCATAACTGTGATTATAGATGATAATCAAAGCTAACATGTGGATGCTTGTTAGAGGAACAAGTTCATTGGAGACCTGCAAAGAGAATCCCCATATGGATATTAAATCTATGTCAATGAGGAATCTCTTCATAGTGGTTGTGCAAGTATCCTTAGACTTGAGATCACCAAAGTTATCTTAAGTAGCAAGTGGTATACTTTGACTCCATAATTGATTACTTTCAACTGGGAGTGAACATAGTTAGGAGATTGGGTATATCATGACCTACTTGAAGATAGTTGAGTGATTGACAAAGGATTCAGTATCCCAGATTTAACAAGGGAAGTTATCTCGCATGATTCTATAATTGCCTTGTTCAGAGATTCTCTGGCCAGAGTAATATGCCGAGATGGATGAAAATCCATAAAGGGCATTTTAGGAATAATGGTTTAATTAATAGAACATACATAATTAGATTTATATGAGTTGATAGAAATCCATACTCAGAATCTAATTGAGATAAGAGTGGTGAAAGGAGTAATTGCAAGGTAACTGTTTCTATGGAAGGGTACAGTCAAACCACATGACTTTCCAGACATTTGGATAGTCATGATGCCTAGCTAGAGGCCAATCATTACTTGTATAATGATGTATCAAAATATCAATAAAGATTGATAAAATGATTTAAAGGAGTTTAAATCATATGAGTTTTGAATAGAACTCACAATTACATATTATACTGCCAACATGGACAGGAACCCAATAGGTCACACACATATAGAGAAAAGGGTAAAATGGTAAAATGACAAGGATAATAATATTTGATATTATTATGAAGGTAGAGAAGAGAATATGATAATAATTAATTAAAGAGTTTAATTAATTATGATCAAATAAAATTGTCCGCGGAACTTTTGAGAAATATTCTGTAAATTGGACCTAAATGAAATAATGTATTTCATGATTAATTATTATTGTCTTATAAGTGTTATAAGACTACTATAAGTGTTATAGGACTGATATAATAATTAATAGGACCATTGGAGGAATTATTAAGGGCCAGAGGAATGAAGAAAGTTGGCGAAAGCCCTCCAGAAGAGGGCCACACGCCAACTCCATACAGAAGGGCTTAGAGGGCTTTTTCTTGGACCAAATTAATTTATATATGTTACATAAGTGTTATGGAACTCACATATTTAATTTGGTTGGATTTGGAATCCATTTGGGTATTTAAATCCAATTAGATGCACAAAGGGCCTAGTTTGTGGATTTTGTGCATGGTCTTTTATGAAAAGATTTAATTTGAATTTAATTAAGCCCAAATGATTATAATTAATTCCAGAGGCCCAATTAATAATTCTCCAGCAATTTTAAAGAGCCCAATCTCATTAAGGAGTTGGAATTTTAACCTAACTATAAAAGGCCAACTAATGAGAATTAGGGTTAAGTGATTAAAACAAAAAGAAAGTCTTTTCTCTTAATCTCTCTCCCTTTTTGCGCCACTTCCATTGCTAGCCTCTTGGATTTTCGGCCACTCCTTGTATTACACCAATTTGTTGGTTTAATTTACCCCTCTCTAGTGTGGATTACTCATTGGAGGTGTTCGATTTTGGACACTGTGGTTTGCGACAACCCGGTGCGAAGTAAAATCAACTGTTCAACAAAAATCAAAGGTGATTTTTCTTATTCTCATATAGTTATATTGTGTATTCATGGCAAGATCAGATCTAATGGTTAAAAAATTTTAAAATTCCGCTCATGTATGTGATGCATGTAACCGTTAAAAGCCAACAAGATGAATAGTTATAGTGTTTCAGAACTAGTGCCTGGACCGACTCGGACAGCCTTCACGAGTTGTGTCCCTCATGCTTCTATAACGAGTCGAACATCCTTCATGACTTGTGTCTTTGTTATTTCTCCTCTTCACGAGTCATGCTCTCTTTCATGAGTCATGCTGCCTCTTCTAGCTTACCTTCACAACTAAGACAAAATTGCCAACTCAATTGCCAAAGCTCTTTGTATTGACTCAGATGTTCTTCACGAGTCGTGTCTTTCATTGTTTCTTCTCTTCACGATTCATGCTCTCTTTCACTAGTCGGGCTCTTAGCTTGTTTCTTCAACTATTTCTTCCTTCTTAGACCAAATTTTCATGCAAAACATACACACACATAAACTAGACAAAAACATATAAACTATAAATAATTTAACCCACTAACTACCTAAAAAGAAGAAAGCATGTATTAAAAATATAGACCATTACATATGGTATCACATCTCACTCATTCTCTCACTCACCCATTAAGCAATTTTCACTCACCCGAGTACTCTTATTTCAAGTCAAGATTTTTCATCTTTGTTGTTCAAATCTATCTAAGTGATTTTAACTTTTAAGTTTTGTTTATCAAATGTAAGGTTGCTTAATTTTGCTTAAAATTGGTGTAACCTTAGGTTGATTTCCCTTTGAATTTGAGCTTGAATTTGTATTGCTATTTCATTTCTTTTCATATGAACTTATAGAGTGCATGCTAGTAATGCAAATATTCATTTTTGATTGTCAATTGAATCTCAATTTGATCTTGCTTTAGCTTAAGCAAAATGTGCACACAAGGTGTTTGATGAAATGCTTCAAATACTGCAATTTCATTTTTAGCTTGATCTTGTTTAGCAATGCCATGTTTAATTGAATTTATCTTTTATTATGTCATTCTCTCTGGATCTTTGTTCATTCATCTCAATGTTTTCACATGTTTTGGTTGTTGATTATAAACACATTTTACTTTATGATCCTATATGCTACATTATGCTTTTTCTTGCTAGAATTAAATTGAGATTCTTGCTTATTTGGGTTATTTTATCTTATATAGTGGCTTCTAAGAAAGCTAGGCATGTTGAAGCTTCCAGCTCTTCTGGGTCTCATATCCCTTCATATGTGGATAAAGAGAAACACTCATTGTACAAACACTTTAATGCATGTACCTATATGAAACTCGCTTACTTGAGTGATCTCTTCTTAGATATAGCTGATGGCAACTTGTGGAATGAGATTTCACCATTAATTAACAACAAAGGGTGGAAGGAATTTGTCAAGAAGAAACCACAAGTGTATCCCTCCATTGCAAGGGACTTTCTTTATTCCTTTAAGTGTCACTTTAAGGGACAAGGACATCTTGGCACAGTGAACTTCAAATTAGGGAGGAAGGGCTATACCATGAATTTTCCACAATTCACAGCATATTTGAATTTTTTAACGAATGCCATTGGTGAATTACCTAATGCTACCTCGTAAGAAAATTGGGAAATTGTGAGAGATCCGATTGATCTAGTGCCATGGAGAGGAGGCAGGATTAAATGTCACTCTTTGAAGAGTAATGCCTTATGTATCCTTCATAGGTATTTATCAATTAATATTTTTAATTGTCTTGGTGGTCTTAGTGCAGTGAATTCAAAAGAGGTTATATTGCTAAGATGCATGGTCGAAGGCATTCTCATTAATGGAGCATTGGTTATTGCGCACAAGATCAAGGACCTACAAAAGAAACCACTCACTATTAAAGACATCTCTATTGGTTAGATAGCCACCATTTTGGCATGTGTTGTACACCATATCAATTTAGGACATCCACTTGCAAGAGAGCTCAAGTACATAGATTACTCTATGCTGAAGTGCATGAAGATTTATCTCTTACACCTCGATGGCACTGGACTACTAGAGAAGAATACTTGCATGACAATGGGATTCAAGTTCATGACCATCAAGAAGAGGAAATTGAGGTAGAAGAGGAGAACCATACGGCACCACACACCAAAGATACTACTACCCCTTAGGTGATTGATCATCTAAATTGAATTAATGTTCATTTAGATAACTTGCAAGGAAGAATGGGTACAATGCAGGAAAGCATCGATAAACAGAGATAGGATTTTGAATGATATTTTGAAAAGGGAGGTGGAGCTTACTCAAACTCAATTTTTTCCAGGAAGTAGAAAAAATTTCACTCCTCTTTTATGCATGAAATTTCTTTTGCATTTTTGTAGTTTGTTCTTGCTTTTGTTTGTAGCTTTGTTTCTTATGTTTAAAGTTCCTTGTTTTAATAGTTTATGTAAAGATATTATAACTTAGTTACTAGTTTGTTAGTTGTATGGTTGCACTAAGAATGTAGTTAGTTCAAATTTATCGTTTATCTTGCACTAAACTTAGTTTGCCATAGTTTATCCTAAAAAATTAAACTTATTGAACTTAAACTTAAGATGTGCATTGTTCAAAATTTTTGGTTTAGCACTAAGGCAAGCATGTTTTTTAATGGAATTTTAGTTAGTTTAACATTCAACTTTACTTATATTTATGAGTTTCCACTTTTTGAGCACTTAAGATCAGTTTTTAAATTTCAGAAAAACCAATGCATTGAAATAGTTGAGTTACAAATTTTAGAGCACTAGAACCTTCCTCATCACCCTTCAAAGTATAAAAGCAACTCAAAGCAATTTAGAAAGTGATATAGGCACAATTATTTTTGTTGAGCCATAAAAAGACTATTTACCCACCTTTTGTTATAATTAACTCTTGTTAGCTATTTTAAGCCTAACAAGGAATGCTTAATGCATGCCATCTTAATTTTTCTTATTACACTCATTTATTAACCATATAGCCTAAAGAACCTTTATTTTTTCCTTCTAGAATTGGCCACTCTAGGATTAGATGGATTAATTTTGTTAGGTATTTTAAAGGGTGTAGTAAGACATTTTTGGTACTATTATTAATGGCTATTGATGAAGTCAAGAAAATAGTGAGAATTTACCTTGTAATTACCCAATTTATTGTTGTATTGCCAACAATGAAGCTCGATGATTAAAAAAACAATAAAGCTAGCACACATGGCAAAAATCTTAAGTGTGGGGTATTTACAAGAAAAAGCTTGTGTGACTTCAGAAAAAGGATGAATTGTAAAGAGAGTTTTCATGGATATTTTCTTTCAAAAATACTTAAGATGTGTATGGGATTGAACAAACAAATATGGAAAAAGGGGTTTAGTGCTTAGAAACTTAAAATTTTGAATCTTGATCTATCTTGTTATAAAGTGGCTATTCTTTTTTATTATCTTTATTCATTCTTTGATAACCAATAACTTAACCCCATTACAACCCAATTAAAACCTAAGTGATTTTAAGTTTTCTTTCGAATTATTTAGCGGAGATGACCTTCGGGTTCTTGTACTAAAGGAGAGGCTTATGGTATTTCTAGAGTTTCAAGTGCGAAACCACATGTACACTTAGTTGTACATCAATTCTTAAGCTTAACTAAGAATTTGCATTAGTATTTTGAGTTTTGAAAATGCTTAAAAAGTTTTGGTCTTGCACACACACAAAGGAAACTAACTCATATTGTCTTGTTTGAATTTATTATTGGTTGGAATTTTGTTGAGTGAACTTGCTAATTTCTAAGTTTGGTTTTGAACTACATAATTCTTTGTTTAAGTTTGATAATTTTGAGGAGTTGGTTTGTTCAAATTTTCTCGGGGTGAGCAAAGACTAAATGTGAGGTATTTGATAAGTGTGAATTATACTATGTTTTTAATATGTTTTATGAGTGTAATTGAGTTAATTTAGTATTAATTTAGTATTTTTAGGTTTAATTAGTTAGTTTGTGTGTTTTCAGGTCTAATTGTTAGTTTTGGTGTTTTCAGGGCCAAATTGAAGAAAAAAAAGGGCTAAAATGCAAAAAAGGAGAAAGTTAAGGGCAAATTTGGATTTAAGGAGGAATGTGGCTTTCATTCATGAGAGGCAGCCATGAATCACTTAGCTGAGTGATTTAGGTCTCTCCAAAGTGAATTTTGCACTCACCCAAGTTGAAATTACATGTTTTGCAGTAAAAGAACTCTCTCGAGCAGAACAGTCACTCTCCCAAGCAAGTGAGGCACTCTCCCAAGTAAATGTCCTATATAGGTGATAAAAGTATTCCTATTTCACTAAAACACAATTTCTTCCAAAATAGAAATCCATAGGAGGCGTAAAACTCTTCCTTGAGAGGCTATAAAAAGGACTAAAGACACCAAGACTAAAGGGAGCACCTTAGATACGAATTTTCTTTAATTAGTTTACATTAGCTTAGGTGTAATTTTGTAAGATACAAACGCTTGGAGTTTTACAGAATTGTCAAAGGAGTTTCTTGCTTCAATGAGTTTGTATCGACTTTATTTAATTTGTTTGGTTTCTAATATAAAGTGTGAGTAGTTTTCTTTAACTTTTGCTAAAGGATACTTGAATCCTTAATCTTGTATTGTAATGACTTAATTTGTGCTTAATGTGATACAAGTTGATTATTTTTTTGGCTTTGTGCAATTTCTTACCTTTGGTTATTTATACTTTGATTGTTGACTTATTTGAATTAATAGTTGACGATTGATTTATGCATGATTATTGGTTTACATGTTCTTAGGTTAATTTATTGGTATTAATGCATGATTATGTCTTGAGTTAGTGTATAGTGGTGTATTGGTCATAATAGAGTAAGATTAAGAAAAGTTAAAATCAAAAATAGATGAAAGTTAAATTTACTTTCAAAAAATGTAATAGACATCAAGGAGGTTAAAATTAGATATTTATGCTAAGTGTTGAATAATTCTAAAAAGGAAAGTTTTAATGCTTAAGAATGATAATCTTGATTTAAGTTATCTTGCTTTATTCATCTGATTTCTTCATAATAACTTGTGTTCCTTTTTTATTAATTCATTGCAATATAAGGTTAAGATGGATAGTCCTTTGGCAGAAGTTGCCTTAAGTATTGAATTTTTATCAACTTTAATTGATTGCTTTGTTTAAGTTTAATTTTAATTATTTAAGTTTTATTTATTAAATCTCTTATCACCATCACAAAACTTGGGATTTCTTTTATTCTTTGCACACAGTATTCGCCCTAAAATCTAAAACAAGTTGCATTATCATAGTTTTCCTTGGATATGATATTTGGGGTTTTAATTTATATTTTTCTATATTACTAGCCGATCTAGTACACTTGCTAGACAATGTTCAAGTAGCCACTAAAGTTATGACAATACAGTTAGATGAAGTTAGTAAACAGGCTTGATCACAGCAAAAATGGAGGCTAGTATAGTCAAATGCCCCTAGTACCTCTAGTAAGAAACCCAAAGGCCCAGTAACCTAGTTCTAAGCCCCAGCTTAGCCACAAGCTTAGAGCTAGAAATCCACAATTAGGGCCAATGTTCTAGAACTTTTAGTGGCTAGTACACCTAGGGGTACAGGTAGAGGAAACATCCCCATTTGTGAACATTGTGGGAAAAGACATCTAGGGGAGTGTTCGAAACTCATAGGAGCATGCTATAGATTTGGGTCCAAGGATCATATTTAGATGGATTGTCCTCGGGCTCAACCGAAGGCTACACCAGCACCTCAGCCAAATAGATCTAGTGCACCAGCACCACGAAGCAGAGGTAGGGGTGCTCCCAGTAGAGCTTCTATAGCCAAAGGTGCAATTTAGGTTTAGTAGGGTGCTGAAGGATGACCTTCAGCCCGTACATATACAGTCAGAGCCTGAGAGGAGTAAGATGCTCTTGATGTTATTGTATGTAAATTTCTATTATTTGGTGAATTTGTTTATGCTTTAATTGACCTGAGATCCACACACTCATATATTAGCACAATAGTAACACAAGAAAAAGGGGTTAGATATTTCACAATTAGATCAAGACGTCCTTGTGAGTAATCCTTTAGCTCACAATGTCGTAGTGAATAAAATATATAGAAATTGCCCTATCCAAATACAACACTATACCTTCCCTGCACACTTGATAGAACTTCCATTCCATGAAGTTGACATAATCCTGGGCATGGATTGGTTACATGATCACCGAGTTATATTTGATTGTTGACTTAAACAGGTCACATTGAAAACACCAGAAGGTCGGGATATTACAGCTATAGGTTAGAGATCAAATTTTCTCTCCAATGTCATCTCAGCCACTACTGTACAATGCCTAAGTAGTAAAGGATGTGAAGCTTACTTAGCCAGTATGTTGGAACCTAAAATGGGGGAACCTTAGATTAGTGACATTCCCATAGTATGTGACTTTTCGGATGTCTTCCCTAATGAATTGCTAGGATTACCACTTGATAAGGAGGTTTAGTTTACTATTGATGTTATGTCGGGTGCAACACCTATTTTCATTGCTCTTTACATAACTCAAAGAATTGAAAATTCAGTTGTAAGAACTGGTTGATAAGGGTTTTATCTATCCTAGTGTGTCACTATAGGGACCACCTGTGTAGTTTGTTAAAAAGAAAGACAGATCACTCCAGCTATGCATTGACTACAGGAAGTTAAATAAAGTCACCATTAAGAACAAATACCTATTGCTCAAAATTGATGATTTGTTTTACCTATTGAAAGGAGCAAGTGTGTTTTCAAAAATCAACATGAGATTAGGCTATCATCATCTTAAAGTAAAGGAGATAGACATATAGAAAACTGTTTTTCACACTAGGTATGGGCATTATGAATTCTTAGTTATACCTTTTAGACTCACTAATGTGCCTGTAGCCTTTATGGATTTGATGAACCATATCTTCCATCCTTACTTGGATCAGTTTGTGGTTATGTTCATTGATGATATCTTGATTTATTCTAAAACACCAGAAGAACATGATAAGCATCTTCACATTATATTGCGAACTTTAAGGGAAAAATAGTTGTATGCTAAGTTCGATCAATAAATGTGACTTTTGGCTTAATAAAATCTCATTCCTTGGCCATGTAGTTATTGCAGAAGGTATTAAAGTTGACCCCAAAAAGATAGCAGCAATTGTAGATTGGCAACCACAAATGAATGTCATAAAAGTTAGAAGCTTCCTCGGCTTAGCATGTTACTATAGGAGATTTGTGAAAGGCTTTTCTTTAATAGCAGTCCCACTCACCAGACTACTCCAGAAGAATGTAAGATTCGACTGGACAGATGAATGTCAATAAAGTTTTGAGAAGCTTAAAAAGATGTTGACAGAAGCACCAATCTTAACATAGCCTGAACTAGGAAAAGACATTATAATCCACCATGATGCATCCCGAAATGGTTTAGGTTGTGTATTGATGCAGGAAGGAAAGGTGATTGCTTACGCCTCTCGACTGCCACCCATGATTTGGAGTTGGCAGTAATTGTGTTTGCACTAAAGATATGGAGGCACTACCTATATGGCAAAAAGTGCTACATTTATATAAATAATAAAAGCTTGAAATATTTGCCTACCCAAAAACGCTCAACTTGAGATAGAGGCGATGGTTAAAACTCATCAAAGACTATGATTGCCTTATTGATTACCAGCCATGTAAGGCAAATGTAGTAGCTGATGCACTTAGTCAAAAACTCATGACAGGTAATAAATTGACTTTAATAATGAAATTTTCTCCCTAAATTATTGTAGACATAATAAGGTATTAATGCAATGCTATTTAAATAACCTTGAGAGCTATGAATGTCAAGTTAGCTATGACACAAAATGGAGCAATTAGAGCTGAAATATAAGCTAGGCCTGACCTTCTACAACAAGTTAAAACTACCTAGAGGCAAGATGAATGATTAACTTTCATTGTTGATCAAATGCATGAAAAGAAGGATGAAAATTACTCAGTAAAGGATGATGAGTGTTTATATTATAAAGGGAGAATTTATGTGCTTAATGATGCAGAATTGAAAAAGAATATCATGACAGAAGCCTATAGCAGCAAATATGCCATGCATTCAGGTAGTACCAAGATGTATTAGGATTTAAAAAATCATTATTGGTGGCCTAGTATGAAGCAGGACATAACAGATTTTATCCCCAAGTGACTATTTTATCAGTAGGTGAAAGCATAATACCAGGTTGCCTCTAAATTGTTACAACCTATCACAATACCAGAGTGGAAGTGGGACAAGATTACTATAGACTTTATCACTAGATTACCTATCACTAGGACACAACATGATTCCATTTAGGTGATTGTTGATAGATTAACAAAGTCTGCTCATTTTTTACCTGTGAAAGCTGATTATCCACTGGTAAAGTTGGTAGAAATATACATCTATGAGATAGTCAGACTTTATGGAGTTTTTTCCTCCATTATATTAAATAGAGATCCTGCTTCACTATAAGGTTTTATAAGAAATTACAGGAATCACTGGGTATTAAACTTTATTACAGTACTACTTTCCATCCTCAAATAGACGAGCAATCAAAAAGAGTTATACAGGAGTTAGAAGATATGTTGAGAAGCTATGCCTTAGAGTTTGGTAACAGTTGGGAAAAGTGTCTCTAAGTAGTTGAATTTTCCTACAACAACAGCTATCCAGCTAGCATAAAAATGCCACCATATAAGGCCTTGTATAAAAGGAAATGCAAAACACCATTATGCTGGATAAAACTCAGTGAAAATAAGCTTGTGAGACTAGATTTGATAAAGGAAACTAAAGACAAAGTAAAAATTATTAAAGACAATTTGAAAGTTGCTTCTAATCACCAGAAATCATATGCAGACCTAAAAAAAAGACATAGAATTTAAAGTGGGGGAAAAAGTCTTCATAAAGGTATCTCCCTAGAGGAAAATCCTGAGATTTGGCAAAAAAAGAAAGTTCAGTCTTAGGTTTATTGGTCCATATGAAGTGACACAACGTATGGGACCAGCAGCCTATAGGTTGAAGCTTCCATCAGAGCTAGAAAGGATTCATAATGTATTCTATGCTTTAATGTTACGACGATATCGATCCGATCTAGCAAATGTCATTAGCCTAAAAGAAGTAAAATTGAGACAAAATTTTTCATATGATGAAGGACCGATCAGAATCATTGCCAAGGAGGTTAGATAGCTGAGGAATAAGCAGACACCTTTGGCGAAAGTACTATGGACTCACCATAACATTGAAAAAGCCATGTGGGAGTTAGAAGAAGTGATGAAATCGTAGTATCCCTAATTATTCAATCCAAGTTAATTACAAGGATAAAATTCTTAATTAATAGGGGAGAAATGTGATGCCCTCACAATTCGGTTTGTCGAAATAGTACTTTTCGGAGTGAATAATGACACTAAGGTTGATAGTGCCACCCAAAGCCTATGAAAATTTTTTATTACCATTGAAAAGTACAATTCATGGCGAGCTTAGTGCTATAATTTGCGATGAAATTGAGGTCAAATAGGCCTTTAAAGTGGATAGAGAAAAAAATTTCAGGGTCATATTAGGGTTTGACCAAACTTTGACCAGCCCGAAAATATTCCATAAACCTCCAAAAATTATTCTGATTGCCTAGACCTACTAGAAATAATTATAATTAATATTTGGAAGTAAAAAATAAAATTTTAAACAACTTTGAATTTTTGGGTTTTAGATCAGTAAATTTAACCTTCAGAGTTATAAGTATATCGAAACAAAATTAAATTGATTCAAAATTTTAAACATGCCTTAGTTAATATTTTTACATAATTTTATACCTATTTTGGAGGTGAAATAATAATTAAAACATGTAGCTAATGAGAGGATGACAAGTGGCTTAATATAAGCCATTAAATTGAATAGTAAGTGATTAAATCTTGGCCCTCCATTTAAATCCTAAAGGAAAAAATAGCAAATTGGAGAAAATTCTCTAAATCCCTCCAAAAATTAGCCATCTCCCCCATTTTCCCACCATGGCCGAATTTTACACGTAGAATTTCTCCGCCATTTTCTTTTTTCAAGCTCCAATTTACCACCAAATTCCTAACTCAAATTTCATCTATATTTGATAAATATCATCCTCTCTACCTTAGATAAAGGATTGAAGTAAAATCAAGCTTGGAAAGTAAAGGATTTTAGTTAGAGAAAATCATCCAAGTAAGTGAATTTATGTGTTTTAGCTAAAATTAATTAGGAAATTTAGTAGGTTATTATTTTCATGTGATTTTAGATCAAAAATTAAAGAGAAATTCATGAATATTCATTATATACAACTCGGTTTAGGTGAGGCACGAGAAAAGGAGAAGGAGAAAAGAAAGGAAAAGGGAAAAGAAAGGAAGAATTAAAGAATTCAAAGTGAATTAAGGTATGTGTATACCTAAACTAACTTAGTTCATGAAAATCTA
Organism: Excoecaria agallocha; assembly: GCA_037975025.1. Classification (NCBI taxonomy): domain Eukaryota; kingdom Viridiplantae; phylum Streptophyta; class Magnoliopsida; order Malpighiales; family Euphorbiaceae; genus Excoecaria; species Excoecaria agallocha. The sequence goes on along the minus strand of CM075819.1, from coordinate 38,262,727 downwards.
GGTTATGTAATTTAGGGTTTTGTATGTAAATCATATTTAAATTCAAATCAAAGATATATAAGTGAAATTGGATGGCAAATAATGAGATTACTGTAAAGAAATGCATGAAAGCATGTTTAGATGTAAGAAAATGAAATTGTAACCTATTTTATAACTTAGGGTTCTCATATTTATGAGATGTTTAAATTCAAATTAATAATAAATAAATGGAATTAATTTAAAATTAATGAGATTTATAAAGTTAAATGCATGAGAAAATGATTAAAAATGGTAAGTTAGTTTTGGAACTTGTTATGTATGTATAAGAAACTAAGGTTATATATGAAATTAATTTGATTTAAGGCTAGAAATATGATCAATATGTATGGAAAATATGGTTTGAATGTGTTTTGAGAATTAAACAAATTTTTACATATGTGACATCATAATGGTTGGATGATGGTGGATGGGTTTATGATGAGATTAATGTAAATTATAATGAAATAATGCTAGATATATGTATTTCACACCTTAAGAACATATTGGGAACAATGTATGGGATGAAAAAGATTATGAATGATGTGACACTATATATAGTTGAATAGTGTGATGGGTTAAATTAATGTGATTATGATGATTTAATGCATGAAAAAATATTACATGATAAATGGATGAAAATTATGTACATTGTGTGGAATCCAAATGATACATAATGTGAAATAATGAGAAATTGTGAAAATAATGCATATTTGGCATTGATGTTATGAAAATCCAAATGATACATATTTTGAAAGTATGAGAAATTATGAAAATAATGCATATTTGGTGTTGATGTTACGAAAATAAGTTTGCCCTTGGTACCTAAAAGCAAAATCAAAAGTATATAATATATTTGGCAAGCTATAAGGACACTAACTGTGATAGCAAGTTTTGGCAACTCTTAAAAGTGGATCAAACGCGGATCCACATCATAAATATGAGAAAAGAATGAGAAAATATGAGAAAAAGAGAAAAAAAGATAAGAATTTTGTCTTTTTGGTCTTATGGGGTCGATATCCCATGTATCCAATTCAAGGTTTTGTTTCCACAGAAATCTACTAGGAGAAAAACTAAAATAACAATAATATGGCAATAAATGGAAAAAAATGGTAAATAGTGGATATAGATGGAAATTAAGGATTAAAATGAAAGAATTTTGAAAATATAGGTATCTAAGGGTAAAATGGTCAAAAAATAGTGAAAATGTAGTTAGAAAGCATAAAAATGGAATTATGGAATAAACCTGGTAAAGGAAGGACAAATTTGTAAATAAGTAAAAAAGTTGTGAAAATAGGGATTAAATTGTAATTTTTGTAAATGAAATGAATTTAAGGACTAAAATGAAAGAAAACATAACTTATAGGTTAAAAATGTAAAAGTATGGTGAGATATGCTTAAAAAGAAGAAATTAGGGATAAAACGATAATTATGGCAAAAGATGGAACTTAGGGGCCTAAAGGTAATTTTGATAAAAGATGGAACCTAAATGAAATTTTGATAAAATATAGGAGCAAGATGTAATTTTGATAAAGGATGAGACCCATATAGAATTTTGATAAAAGATGGGGTCATAAACATAATTTTGTCAAAAGATTTATTTGTTAGGTTTAAAAACATAATTTCACTCTAAGTCATAAATGTTGGTAAAAAGTGTGAAAAATTCAATATAAAATAAGGAATTGTGATAAATAAAGTAATTAATTAAAGAAAAATAGTAAAATGTAAAACGTAATGTAGAATTTATATATTATAGTCAAATTTGTTAGTTAGGTATCCACCACTAGGCTTTATGCTTATTGCGTAGTTGTTTGCTACACACAGGGATAGCTAATCGAGCTATGGATGCAAAGCAGTTAATGAAGGAAGTTTGATTGGGAATAATACTTATCACCTTTTGTATGTATGTTATTTAAGATAAAGGATATGTATATATATATTGTGACTTATGGCACAAATGTATTATGGCATGTATATGTACTTAATGGAATGTTAAAGTAAGACATAAGTATATGTGTATATGCATATGTTGATGATTTAAGTTTATGATGAATGTGATGAATTATAGAAGTGCATGTGTTGTTGCCTAGAGTATTTGAGTTGGAGGTTGATTATTAGGAGTGTATTTTGAACTTTTGCAGGAGAGATAGGTTAAAATTATAGCCATTATGCTGCTGAAATTTTTACCAAATGAATAGTAAATTTGCGACGATAACTAAATTGGCACATAATGGACCAACGAATTGATGTATGAACCTAACCTCAATTTTCATGGAAATAGAATGAGAAATAAGTAACTTTGACGCAATTAAATATCCAATTAGTAACCCAATTATAATTTGCCAATATTCGGACCTAGAAAGGTATAGGGTATTACATTCTTAAATGCCCAAACAGTTTTGGAGATGATATAGCCATCCAGCAATTTCTCTCTAGCAGTAACAAATCTTCTTTATCTACTTCATATTTAAAATTAACAGACCCTGCTCTTTCATTCTTGAATACATCTTCTCTAACCCATTCGAGCTTGTTTTCCTTAATTTTACTATATCACTAAAAACCTGCTATCTCTCAATCTTATGGACCTTGGAATTAGGCCATCTATTTTAACATCTTGAGAAGGCTTATAAACCATTTTTGTCGATTGCTTAATGTTGAATTTTCTAAGTTAACACAAAACTGATAATTCTCCATCCAAAACCCATTAATAGCCTTTTAATTAGATTTTAACTCTTTTTACTCCTCCAATACTAACAAAACCATACCTTGTACCCTTTTTACTAAGCTTTTTTTCAACATATACTCTCTTTACATATCCAAATTGTGAAAAGATTTTTCTTAAGCCAAAAGTTGGCCATCTAAGAGTGAGATTGTCTATGAAGAAGTTTAGAAGGCCAGACTCAAATTTAAAGCAATTAGTGCTTGAAGATTGATCAGCTATAAGTATTTCAGTGGTTATAGTTACAACCATCCTTTTATCAGTTATATGTTCCTCTTTTTAAGCCTACCCTGTAAGGCCCCAATATGTACTAGAGTATATTGGCATATTGGGGTAGCAAAGAAAACGTGAAAGGGGCTTAGTATGTAATAGTGAAAAAAGGTAGGGTAATTTGATATTTTAGCATGTATGTGCATGTTTAAAAGGCCTTAAATGAGGATTACATTGAATGAAACAATTAATGAGAGGAATGATTGAACAGAAGAAATAGATTGAGGGATTAAAATGAAAGTTCTCCTAAGAGGCACAAGTGGCCCAATAGGAGAATGCCACTACTTTTGAGAGGGGAGAGGGTAGCTGGCCACTTAGGACCATCTCCAGTAGGAATTCTCTTTGAGATTTCTACCATTTTCATCATTTTAAACCTCCCATAAGCTTAATGATTTGTAGATGATAAGAAAGAGAATTTAGGGGTTAAAAAGAGACTAAAGGTAAGTTATTTCCTTTTCTTACCCTCTTCTTACCCTTAATTCCTATAAGTTGGTTTATGTATGAGATATGAGAGTTGACAAGTGAGGATTGTATATTGTAGAGGAAGAATTAAGCAAGAAGAAAGAAAAAAGAGCTATCAAGGAGTAAGGTGGACTTGTTAAATTACTTTTAGTTATAGGAATCTCATATTTTTCTTGGTATATGTTTAAATTTAATTAAGTTGGTGAATGCATATTAAATGATATATAATTAATGTTAGAGTCTAGGAATGATGTTGAAATGCATGAAAAAAGTGATTAGTGTCTTAAAGAATGATTTAGTGAAATTCAGTCGTAGGTTTCACTTGAACCAGTTTTAATGTGTAGGCCTTAATCTACTCTATAGACATCAAAATTGAGTTATTCTAGTTGGAGATGAAATCTAAGACATAGATTTAAGAGTTTGTAGAAGAAATCAAAAATGGATTCTGCCCCTAAGTCTATTGAATTTTACGCTGTCAATTAGAGCATTATATATTTAATGTATATATCCTTGTATAGTTATCTAAATTACATGATTTTTGTTTTAATGGAAACTAGAGACATAAGGAAACAATTTCCTAGAAGGAAGTTTTGCCTGAAAATAATGTTTGCTAGGTCAAAATTGTTGTACAAATTGAACCAGGGAAAGCTGTCTGTAGTTTTTTGGGTTTTTGCATCAACCAGGTTGAGCCAGAAGCCATCTCAGCCTAGTCACTTGCATTTAGGTCAGGTAGAAGCATCCAACTCGGCTGAGTCAAATGCCATCTCAACTGGGTCACTTTCATATTGTCCCCAAGCATAGCTAAACCTTACTAAAAAGTTATTGAACCTTATTCGAACTTTTTTAGATGATAATCAAATCTTTTAAACACATGTATAATGATATAATATGACTATAAATATATAGATTACATGATTATACCTAAACTATAGGATTGAGCCAAGCACTAGTAATGTGGATTAAAGGATATAAGTGGTATTTGTGTACATATGAATTTGAATATGTATTATATGACTATAATTGAATATGTTATGATGTACTATGGTATGACAGTTATGAAGTGACTGAGTGAACATATAGTGTATGAAAATATATCCATTGTATTATGTGAATAGGTGCAAGCAAGGAACGTATGCAAGTAAGTATCGTTTATACATTTCCATTGCTTAAGAATTGTTGGCATATGTATAAGGATGTGTATATTGATACATATCTTTAGTGTGAATGAAAATTGATACAATTGATTATTCAAGTGTATGAAATGTAAAGTTAATGCATAATTATGAATGTTTTATTGTTATATAGTTATAATGAAGTGTTTTTAACCTAGTTAAGCACAAATGTAATTAAATGGTGAAAATGTGGGTGAAGCCTTGGCCTATGATTGATTTGGACATAGTCATGGACTTATGTGGGATAGTGACTCGATACCTTTTTGGTATCTAGTATTGCTTTGGAACCTTAATGGTGTCTGGGTATTTTGTGTTGGCACTGTAGTGGTGTCTGGTGATTCGATACCTAAATGGTATATATTGTTCCCAATTGTCCACACTTATATTGAGTTCAAGCTATAAGAGTGTTTACAATGTATATGTATTGGTTAATGCATATGTGATAATAGAGTGTGTAATGATGATCACATAAAATTTACATGTAATTGATATGATATAAAGTGTATGGTTTATAAGTCATTGTTAATTAAGTAGATCCTAAATTACGTATTATAACTATGAGTTTCTAATTTCCAATTTTGGGATACATAGAAAGCTTGGGATAATAATTCCAAGTACAAACCAAATATTGATGCATTGTTAAGTATCTTAGCGATTAATGCAATATAGAAAGCTGTCTTATAGACCAGTTTTAAGGTTTACTAGCTGTTAGTGTAAGCTCTAGCCCCAATACATTGTTATAAAACATTTAGATTAATAAATGAGGCATTTGTTTTATCTATTGTATTCCTTTGCATATCAAATGATAGAACTATCCAAGAATGTTATTTCAGTTTAAGTTATCATGTGTGAGGCATATGGCTGTAAGACCTTGAAACAATCATGACTTCATTCTAAATATCCCTAATCAATCATTGTTATGGGAATAACTAATGAATTAAGACTAGTATGCTCTCTCTGATAAGTTGAGTTCTATCTTACGGATCATAAGGACTCGAGTGTCAATCAAAGATCATAGATACATGGTTTGAACATGGTATTTGGATTCAATCCATTCATAAGAACACTACATGGTACAAGTCATAAGTGTTTCTTATGTGTAAGTTTTGCATCGGAGTTCTTAGACCTAAAATCTCTATGAAACCTTTTATGAATTACTGTGTACTTTGACATACACCTAACGTACTCGTAACAGTGTGACAAGTATGGGTATGATTGGGCATGCACTAATTCATGTTAGAGAGCATGAGAGAAGTAAAGGGATTACCCCTCTTGAAGAGAGAGAAAATATCATCGGCCACTTGATCAGTGAACTGAGAAGTGTATGGCTATACCGAGATGAAATCATGAGTAATCATTATTTATCTGAGAGTTTAGTGTCACTGGAATATCAAGAAAGGAATTAGTATATATAAGGATGACTAGTTCCATGCCTTATATTAATTCTGATATTTATGGGTAAGGGACTATGAAAAATTGCATTAGGTCACTATATGCCATTTCAATTTTCATTTAATTTGGAATGCTATAATATCTTGCTAGAGAATATATATAGCCTTTGGATTATTTATTAATTCATTGTCAATATTAAATGGACCTATAAGATTGCACACAGAGCATTGGGCTTAAAATATTTAAAATAAAGTATTGGACATTAATTTGAGCTTCTATTTAAAGTCAAATTAATGTGTGTAATAGGTATTAAAATTGCTAAATGGACCTTGGTCCATAAGAGAGGGAAAATCGGCATTACTAGGTTTAATATCAATTAATTAATTATCTTGGTATAATTAAGGTAATTGAGTATTAAATCCTAATAGCATTTGAATCAAGATAAAACACTTAATTAGGAGAGAGTGTGGCTGAAATTCCAAGGTAAAATCCTAGTGAATTTTGGCATGTGCAAAATCCCTAAATAAGTGATGCATTTTGATTAAATGTCTTATGCCATTTTAAATTAATTTGAATTTAAAACTAAAGGAATTTGAATTAATTTGAATCACTTAATTAAGAAGTAATGGAGGCTGAAAATACTACCTAATTCTAGGGGATTTCGGCATCTACATTATTTCCTAAACCAAGTGATATAAATTAATGAAATGATTTTTCCAATTTAGGTTTTTTCTCTCTCATTGCCACCACTTTTAAGAGAATAGAATTCTTTCTTCTTCTCTTAGATTTTGGGCAATCATTGGTGAACCTAAAAGAAGAACAAGATCAGATCTTGTGGCTTCAAACCATTTCCATTGCCGAATAAATATAGAGCTAGCACTCACGATTTTAAGCCTTCTTTGCAAGCGTGTGTGTGAACATAGAGAGGTATGGCGTAAAGATAGCATCTTTGGCATTGGGGATCAAGATCAAAGATATATAAGTCTATCTTATATATTGGCCATTGCAAAATCAAGTTTTAAAGAGCATTCAAGGTTGTATGTTTTTTAAAAAATCCTAAAATTGCATGCTTCAATTCTATGTTGTATATTGCGTGGCATGTATGATCAAAATTTTCAATTTTACGTTGCATGATCATTATGTTTTTGCCATGTGATATCCCTTCACTAGCAACTTTAGAGCAATAACTCAATAGGGAAATTCTAAGTGGTCTTACTTCGAATATAGTGGAATTAAATAGTTAGTGAAGGTAATTGAACAAGAGTGGATAGTTGATTTTTTCATGCATCTAAGAATAATTCTTGGTAGTGACGATTAGTGCTAGTAAAGATTTAATAGTGTATATAGTAGAACAAAAAACCAAAGTTATAAATGAATTAGGCATGTTTTTAGTTATATTTAGTGAACTATTATTATAAATGACTTAGTTATATGTTGCTTGAGTAGGTTTAAATTTGAAGACGATTCTATAAAGACTACTCTAATCTCTACCGATACTTGCCATCATACATACTATCTTATATAACCTTTCTTAGCATATCATATGTAATTTACAAAGAAAAATTTAGATTATTTTATACTGGCTCTTATCCTGATCTTATACCACATTCTACTAGATAAAATAATTACAAAGACCAAAATAAATTACACTATATACAAAATTGGACTCTTCTTATCTCTAGTGTTGGCCTTACTGTAGCAGATCTTGTCCAACCAAGAAGAAATCTAACTTCAAGTACCTACACGGATAAACACCCATGCTAAGCTTACTATCTTAGTGGGGAACACAGACAAATATTTGAAAATAATCTCTTACTATAGTTGTCAATAGCTTACACACACATAGGCATAATATTAGTCAAATACAGTATGGAGTCATAGTATAAAATTTGTATAATAGTACTATAACACTTTGTTACAAAGGTGACAAGTTTGTAATGAAATTAATGACAACTAGTAACTTATTATATGTGTTCACCAGTGTATGTAGATAGGCATGTAAATACAATAGTCTTAAACAGTGAAAACATTAGGTATTCATGGTGATTATTATATACATGTGTTTCTATAGCACCTTTCTATAGGACCTTACATGTGTTATAAACATACTATATGCATGTATCATAAACATAGCTACATTCTTTTTCATATTCTCCTTATGCTATGTATGAGTTCATATATAAAAAATGATACTGGAAATCAGATCATGGTGTAAATTAGCATATCATCTTATTAAATTACTCTTTATATTGCTTCTCTTATGCCTTGTATTAAGCCTGCACTTTTCTCTAAGAATGTGGATAACGGGTTAACTATAGCACCAGAAGGTATGAAACAGTACTGTCTGACCAGTCAAACGGATCCAAATGGGTTTGTTATGATCCAATCGGGATCAAAATCTGTCCTATAGGTCCAAACAGGCCAAATCTATAACATGGACCTAAATATGGTCGAATCTGTACTGCAGTAGCTACAAGATACCCTTATAGGCATGCCTATCTACCCACAATCTAGACACAGACGCAGGCAACTATAACTTTTTGTTCTAGTTATCTTTACTTTTCTCTTACTGTTTTATATGCCTTTAACTCGATTACAACATATCTTTGAGCATAGTAGCATATACAAGTTCATACATTTTTGTATGTTATTATAATCAAGTTACCATTATATATGATAAGTGTGAATTATGTATAGTTTTTAACATGTTTTAAGTATTGTTATTTAGTTAATTTGGTGTAATTTAGGTTGAATAAGAGTTAAATTGTTAATTTGTATGTTTTTGAAGTTAATCTAAAGTTTTGGGTGTTTTTCAGGCTTAATTTGCTTTAAAAGAGATTAACTGCGAAAAGACAAAAGATTAAGGGCCAAAACTGTAAAAATGAGAAATTGATGCAAGAAAGGAAATATTGTTTCCAGAAGCTTTTCACATGACCACAAGAAATAGATGAAGAGAATAACACGTGGCCATGTGAAGGTTGCACCAAAAAAGCCATGGCCACGTAAGTTTAAGGAAGAAAATTACCCATGGCCACGTGAAAAGAAGTGAAGAAGAATCAAAGAAGAACCCGTGCCCACATGTGAAGAACAAAAGGAATTCACATGCCCACGTGTGTCCCTTTTGATGCTTTACACGTGCCCACGTGTGGATTATCAAAGGAAGAGACGTGGCCATGTGCGAGCTCTCCCATTCGACGAAGGATTTTCTTCGAGCTTCCTATTTAAGTAGAGTTTGCTTCCTATTTGATTTCTGAAGTTTGAGAAGGGTTCTACTACGTATTTTGGCCTATAAATAAGAATCTGAAGCACCAAAGAAAAAAATCTTTGAAATAAGCAAATTATCTTCTTAGTTCTTTTACGTTATTTTTTGTTTTTATTATTTTCTTCAAAGCTTTGTTTTGATTTTAAGTATGTCTTGTGAGTAGTTTTTCTTTAACTTTTGCTAAAGGATACTTGAATCCTTAACTTGTATTATTATGACTTAAGTTTGTGCTTTAATTTAATGCAAGTTTGATTATTTCTTAATTCTTAAACATAGTCTTATCCTTATTCAATTTAAATTGATTGTTAACTTAAATTAAACATTGGTTAAGTAATTGATTTCAAATTGATTATTGATAAGCATGTTCTTGGGTTAATTTATTTAGGTTGATGCATAATTTATAATCTAAATAAGCTATAATTGTGTGTTGATTAAAGTAAATTAAGATTGAGAAAGGTGTAACTAAGAATAGGTGAAAGTTAAATTACTTGAGAAAGGATTTAATGACATCTAGGAGAATTAATTCAAATCTTTATGCTAAGTGTTGAGTTTATCTGAATAAGAAAATTTTGATGTTTAGAATGATAATCTTGAGTGAAGTTATCTGGGTTTATTAATCTGAATTCTTCATAATCATTTGTATGTTTTCTTTTGATTAAGTCATAACATTATTGGTTAAGGTGGATAGTCCTTTAGTGAAAGTTGATTTTAATATTGATTTTTACCTTATTCAATTTACTTGCTTTCATTTTATGATTAATTATTTTAACTCTTTCAATTGTTTTATTTCAGCTTTAAATTACTGCTTTTATTTTTAATCTTCAACCATCATATCTTCGGGATTTCTCTTCTTTCTTCTTCACACAAATTTGGTTTTAAAATTAAAATTACTCATACAAACACAAGTTGTCCTTGGGTTTGATATTTTGGGTCTTAATTATATTTTCTTATATTACTACTCGATCTAGTATACTTGCTAGACACCGGTCAAGTTTTTGGCGCCGTTGCCAGGGAATACATTGCCGTTTGTTTATTTATTTCGATTTTAAAGTTATTTTTGTGTGTTCTTCTTCTCTTCTTCATCTATTTTTTGTTTTTGTTTTAAAATTTTTCTCAAGTGTTAGTGGTTTATGGTGAAATGAAGAACATAGAACCATTAGGTATAGACCTAGGACCATTAGGGATTATGCTATTCCTAGGTGGAATGAAGAACATAGAACCATTAGGATTCCTCATCACCAGCCCTTTGAGATTAAACTTGCTACCATCACGATGGTACAAAGAAACCAATTTTCAGGTTCAGACATAGAGGATCCCGCACAACATTGAGATATGTTCTTAGAAGTTAGTGACAGTGTGCAAATTCTTAATGTATCGATTAATGTAATTAGGTTGCAACTTTTTCCATTCACCCTCATAGGAAAAGCTAGGGATTGGCTATAAATGTCACCAAATCAATCCAACCATTCTAGGCAACAAATGCAAGAAAAAAAAATTCCTTTGTAAATTCTTTCCACCTACTAAGACTGCCCTCATTAGAAAACAAATTAGTGATTTCCAAAAATTTTATGAGGAGCCATTCCATGAAGCATGGAAAAGATTTAGGAGACTTTTGAAAAGCTGTCCTTATCATGATTTTTCTATTTATCAACTAATGCACATTTTCTATGTAGGTACCAATCCATCAACAAGATCTTTGTTGGATGCAGCCTCAAACGGTAGTTTTATGAACCAAATACCTGAAGATGCATTTTTGCTTCTTGATGAGATGGCTACCAATGATGCTCAATGGGCAACCTCTAGAGGAACTCAAAAGAAACAGGGAGTTCATAATATTGATGAAGTAGCTATGTTAAAAGCTCAATTGGAATTAATGAGAAAAGAACATTTAAAAGAAATAAATGAGCTTAAAGCTAAGAATATTTCTATGTTATCTAATGAAGTTGATGCTTATGCAGGAATTCAAGGATCTCCGAGAATGAAGACTAATGAAGGAATGGTAGAAGAAGTAAATTCCTTGAACCCATATAGTAACACCTACAACCCGGGATGGATGAACCATCCAAATTTTTCATGGAGGGAAGGTAATCGAGGTTATCCTTATAACCATAATCCTAGACCTCAGTTTAAACATAATCAACTTCCCAATAACCATCCTCCACACCAAAATCAAGCTCCACCACATTATCCAAACCAATACCCATCACAATCATACCATCAACCACCCGGTTTTCAAAAATCTCTACCTCTCCCTCCTCAAGAAAAGAAATCTAACATAGAAGAGATGATTGCAAACTTTATAGCCTCTCAAAACTCAATTTTGGCTAGTCAAGATGCTAGATGGAAATCACAAGACATTTGGATGAGGAACCAAGAGGTATCCATTAGGAATTTAGAGAACCAAATGGGATAACTTGCTAGTTCATTGTCAAACCAAACTCAAGGGACATTTCCATCTAATATGGACTGAAATCCAAAAGAGGAAGCTAAGGCAATCACTTTAAGGAATGGGAAGGAGTTACAAAAGACTGAAATTGGTAAGAATTCTTCCCCAAGGGTGGAACCAACAACGAAGGTAAGTATTTCTAACTCTGAAAATGTTGAGAGAACATCTCTTATGGTCGAGAAGGGTAAAGGTAAAGAAAAACTTGTTTCTATAGTACTTGATGAGTCTCAATTACCATTTCCTATTCTAGCTAGAAAAGAAAGGCAAAATGAACAATTAAGTAGATTTTTAGACATGTTTAAGAAGCTACATATAAATTTACCATTTGCTGAAGCTTTATTATACATGCCTAAATATGCTAAATTTATGAAGGAATTGTGTACTAATAAGAAAAGCTAGAAGGCATAGGAATGGTTCAATTATCTGGTAATTGTAATGCTATATTGACCAATAAAATTGCTGAAAAATTAGAAGATCCTAGTAGTTTTACATTGCTTTGTGAATTAGGAGGTAATTTTGTTGGGCATGCTTTATGTGATTTGGGTGCTAGTATTAACTTGATGTCATATTCAATTTGCAGGAAATTGAACTTAAGTGATCAAAAGGAAACCCAAATAACACTTCAATTGGCTGATAAATCGGTGAAGAGACCAAAGGGAATTATTGAGAACCTATTGGTGAAAGTCAAAATTTTTATCTTTTCGGTTAATTTTATGGTTATAGATATGGAGGAAGATAGGAAGGTGCTATTAATAATGGGTAGGCCATTCTTGAACATGGCAAGAGCTTTAATTGATGTTCATGGAAAAACGGTCACTTTGAGATTCAACGAGGAGGAAATGGTTTTTAATGTCAATAAAATTTTACAATACCCCTCGTATGATTTTGAAGAGTCTATTTACTTTATTGATGAAGTTCAAGAATGTGCCAACACAAAATAAGAGGAAATCATTCTCAATAATGAGCTTCAAAGTTGTTTAATGCATCCCAAGGAAATGGAAGGGTCGGAAACAAAGGACAAGAAGTTGGTACAAAATCTGAAAAAAATAGCACAGTGAAAATGATGAAATGGAGGATGAACCATCCCCTCCTAAGGGAGATTCTAAACTTAAAACACTTCTTTCTCATTTGAAATATGTACTTTTAAAGGATAATATTGAGCCAATAATTATTTCATTTTTATTGACATGTTTGGAAGAGGAAATGCTCATTGAAGTCCTTAAGAAGCACAAAGGAGCAATAGGTTGGACAACATCCGACTTAAAAGGGAATAGCCCTAGTTATTGTACACATCGTATACCCATAGAGGATAATTTTAAGCCAGTGGTGCAACCTCAATGAAGGCTCAACCCAACTATGCAAGAAGTAGTGAAAAAGGAGGTATTAAAATTACTCAATACAGGTATAATCTATCATATTTCTGATAGTAATTGGGTAAGTCCTATTCAATGTGTTCCTAAAAAAGGGGGAATGACTGTAGTAATCAATGAAAATAATGAGTTAATTCCTACACACACGGTAACAAGATGGAGGGTATGCATTGACTATAGGAGGTTAATAATGCCACTAGGAAAGACCATTTCCCATTGCCTTTTATTAACCAAATGTTAGAAAGATTGGCAGGAAATAGATTTTATTGTTTCTTAGATGGATATTCTGGGTATATGCAAATACCTATAGCCCCGAAAGACCAAGAAAAGACCACATTTACTTGTCCATATGGAACATTTGCATATAGGAGAATGCCTTTTGGGTTTTGTAATGTACCTGCCACATTTCAATGATGCATGATGGTCATATTTCATGATTTTATTGAAATATTTATAGAAGTTTTCATGGATGATTTCACTATTTATGGTCATGATTTTGAATCTTGTTTGAATAATCTTGCATTGGTTTTAAAAAGGTGTCAAGAGATGAACTTTTTTCTAAATTGGGAAAAATGTCATTTCATGGTTAGAGAAGGAATTGTCTTAGGGCATAAAATTTCTGAAAAAGGCATTGAGGTAGATAAAGCTAAAGTTAATGTGATAGAGAAATTATCCCCACCGACTAGTGTGAAGGGCATTAGAAGTTTCCTTGGTCATGCCGGGTTTTATCGTTGGTTTATTAAGGACTTTTCTAAAATTGCCAAACCGCTTTCTAATTTATTGCTTAAATATGCTACATTTAACTTTGATGCTGAGTGTTTACAGGCTTTTAATCTATTAAAGCAAAAGTTAGTAAGTGCACCCGTCATTGCATCATCCGATTGGAGCTTACCGTTTGAAATTATGTGTGATGCAAGTGATTATACAGTCGGAGCAGTTTTGGGACAGCAAAAGTAGAAGATTTTCTATACCATCTACTATGCAAGCCATACACTCACCGGAGCCCAAGTTAATTACACCACTATGGAGAAAGAATTTTTGGCAATAGTCTTTTCCTTTGAAAAATTCAGATCTTATCTCCTAGGATCCAAAGTTACGGTGTGGTCGGACCATGTGGCATTGAGGCACCTTTTTGCAAAGAAGGATTCCAAATCGAGGCTTATCCGATGAGTTTTATTACTCCAAGAATTTGATGTTGAGATTAAAGATAAAAAGGGAGAAATTTCTGACTTGTTTCTCGATGAACATATTTGTGCTTGTTACACTTATGAAACTTCAGTTCCACGGTACGCTAATATAGCTAATTTTCTTACAGGTGGCTATCTTCCTAAGGAATTTACTTGGCAACAAAAGAAAAAGCTTAAAGCGGATGCCAAGCACTACCTTTGGGATGATCCATATCTCATCAAAATTTGTTCGGATCAAGTACTAAGAAGATATGTACCGGAATCGGAACAAAAAGCCATCATACAACTGTGCCATAGAGGTGAGGTTGGAGGCCATCATGGACCTAATCGAACCGCACAAAAAGTCCTCCAATCAGGTTTTTTCTGGCCAACTTTGTTTCAGGATGTCAAAGCTTTTATTGAAATTTGTGATAGATGTCAACGGGTTGGGAATATTTCAAAAAGGGATGAAATACCTATGAATAATGTACTTGAAGCTGAAATTTTTGATGTATGGGGAATATATTTTATGGGACCATTTCCTAATTCTTTTAGTTTTGAATATATTTTAGTAGTTGTGGATTATGTTAGTAAATGGGTTGAAGCCATAGCTACTAGAACTTGTGATGCCTGCATAGTGCTTGAATTTATTAGAAAGAACATTTTTACTAGGTTTGGAGCAGTAAGAGCTATAATAAGTGATGGAGGCAAACATTTTGTCAACCATCAATTCAAAACCTTGCTTAGGAAATTTGGAGTCAAGCACAAGATTACCGCCCCATACCATCCTCAAGCAAATGGGCAAGTAGAGGTGTCTAATAGGGAGCTGAAATCAACTCTAGAAAAAATAGTAATTTTGGAAAGGATTGGTCTCAGAAATTAGATGAAGTTTTATGGGCTTACCGAACTGCATTTAAGACCCTTATAGGCATGTCTCCTTATAGGATTGTCTTTGGAAAAGCATGTCATCTTCTAGTAGAATTAGAGCATAAAGCTTTTTAGGCTACCAAATTTCTTAACTTTGATTTGAGAAATGCAGGAGAAAAGAGGAAATTGCAGCTCAATGAACTCGATGAAATTCGACAATGGTCGCATGACAATGCAGCACTTTACAAAGAAAAGACCAAACATTGGCATGATAAGCATTTGAGGGTAAAAGATTTTGTTCCGAGTATGCTAGTACTTCTATATAATAGTCGTCTTCATTTGTTTCCAGGAAAGCTTAAATCAAAGTGGCTCGGGCCATACCAAGTGATGTCAAGCAATAACTTTGGAGTAGTGATGATAAAAAGTTTAAGAGATGGACATGAATTGATAGTAAACGGTCATCGGCTCAAACCGTATCAACTAGGACAACAAGAGGTTGCTGAGGCAACCATGGTTCTCAAGATACCTAATAAATGGTTTGGATAGTCTGACTGGAGACTCTAAAACTCAGAACTTTAAATTTTTCTCTCTTTTACTCTTATAGTTTATTTTTGTGTGATTTTGTTCCAGTCGTTTTAGTTTGTGTGTTTTTGTATGTTTCGGTTCATGAAATAGGGAGCTAAAAATATTTTTCTTCAGAGACTAAAGGTTTAAATGAATGATATTTTGACTGTGCTTTAAATGTTTAAAAAGGAAAAATTGAATTTTGGGAAGATGTAATTAAATGGCTAAAATCGTGGGGTGGGTTATTTTCAGAAATCTAATTTTGATTCAAAGGCCAAAGTCACACACATGACCAAGTAGGAATTACCTTTGTCCATCACATGGCCACGCATCAAGGCACTTCCTCCATCAAACTCACACACACATGACCACGTAAACATCTTCCCTTGTCTCTCACGTGACCATGCACAAAGCTTCTGGATTGGAAACTCTCACACATGTGCCCACGTGCGTTTGAAGACCATTCTCACCCATGCCCACGCCTAAAGTTTCTGCTTCCCCCACACCAACACACACGGTCACGTGTAATTCTTCCTTTACCATTGCATGGCCATGCATAACTTTACTGCTTTTCTCACAAACACACACACACCCACGTGATTTTTCACCCACACCCATGCACACAACTTCTGCCTTGTTGTTCCCTTTCACGTGACAACGTGTGGGAATGCCCACACCTACGTGTGTCCACGCATTCCCTTGCTGCCTCCATTTAAATGATTCACGCATATTTTTTTTAGTTGTTGTTCTTCTTCGTTTCATTTCCTCTCACACGCACCCACATCTCCTTAACTGCAAAATCACCCACGGCCACATATCCCAGACCACCACCATTCACCACCATTTTCGACCACCATTCTCTCTCTCATTGCTCTTCTCTCTCTCTTCTTTCCATTTTCTCTTCTTTTTCCATATTTTTTTTCATTTTTCTAGGGTTTTAACACTCACACAAACCATCTACATTTTGTTCTCCAACTTGGTTTGATTCTCATTTTCAAGTAAGTATCCACCCTCTTTGCTCCTTAATTTATGTTTTAATGTCATCCATTGCTATGATTTGTTGCCATTATTGCCTATGCATGTGTAATTTTGAGGTCATTTTGCATTTAAGATTTAGATATCATGTTAGTTCCTTTTGCAAATATGACTGATTATGGATCAAATATGCATGTTATAAATGCTTGATATTCAATTGCGTAGAGAATAGTCTTCATTATGTACTTCAATTTGATGCTCAAACTTGTGCACATAACCTATTCGATGAAATGTCCCAATGAGTTTTTCTTTAATTTCATTTAATTTTCACTCTTTGGTTGGCATCTATATAATTTTTATTGATGCATTATGAACTTTTCCACCTATTGCATGATTGGTTCATGACCTTATTCATGCATGTTAGGCTTTATTTTAACCCACTCAGTGTGACTTTCTTTCTCATAATTGTTATGCCTAACTTTTTGCTTTCTCCTCATGTACCTTACATCTATACTCTTATTAGTATTCATTTCATTCAAATGTGCTTCAAAGTTACCTTCCGTTCATTTACTTGCACATTAGTATATTGTAGTTTATGGGTTGACATGTTACACTTACATTATTTCTTCTAATTTTTTTTAAGTAGCACCCAGGAGGACTAAGTATCCTAATGTAGCAAGCTCTTTAGTATACGCATCCCATCATATGTGGATAGGGCTAAGGTCAATAAGTTTGATTACTTCAGCAAATGTATGTATGTCCAGCCTGCCTATTTAAGTCAATATTTCCTAAATATTCCGGCTAGAAATCTATGGGATCATGAGGTACAACCATTACTTCAACATATTGGATGGACACAATTCATTGAAAAGAAACCTAAGGTATATCCGGATATGGCATGGAACTTCCTATATTCATTTGAATGTTACTTTAGGAGAGATGCTGAGGAAGGAACAGTAGGTTTTCAGTTTGGCAAGAAATGCTACTCCTTGACTTTTGGTCAGTTTTCAGAAATTTTAGGATTTATGTCGAATGCCCTAACCGAATTAACGGATGTATCTCCTGTGGACAATTGGGAAAGAATCAAAGATCTTGAGCAAAATGAACCGTGGGTAGGGGGATGCTTTAAGGATCATCCATCGATTTTTGATGAAAAGCATGTATAACAATTTGAAAAATGCAAGTACTATCAGTGTTTCTCAAGTTATAGTCCTCCGATGCATGGTAGATGGAATAGTTATCAATGGAGCGGCAATTATAGCTAATCGGATTAAGGAATTACAGAAGATATCGGGAAATATTGATAACATTTCCATTGGGTGGATAGCTACGGTTTTGGCTACTACAGTAGAACATCCTGTTTATGGAGAACCACTTAAAGGAGATCTACCATGTATCGACAATAAGATGCTAAAGAGGATGCAAATTTTGATTCCTAGGCCTCATGATCATTGGGCGACTCGAAAAGAATATTTAAGAGAAAACCATATTAGGATTGAGGAACCAGAAGAGGAGCCGAATGAAGAAGCTGCACAAGCTGAAAATCCACTTGTCAATGAACCAGCAACTCCGGAATGGGAAGCTCATTTTAACCAGCTGAGTCAACGGTTAGATTGGCAACAAATTCATTTGGATACTGTGCAAGACACTATTTTAGGCCTTAAGAACATTGTGGAGACATTTTTATAGCAATATTGGGAGCACAACCCACCGTCGCCTCCACCTCCATCAGCATAGCTTGTCTTCATTTGTTGTGGATAGCAAAATTTTGAGGAGGGGGTAGCACTCTTTCAGGGAGATTGTCTTTTTCCTTATCTTTTTCATGAATCGATTTTTATTATTTTGTGTTTTGTTTTTTGTTGTTTTGTTTATGTTATGTTTGCTTTCTTAAGTTTGTAAAACATATTGAAAACTTATGTATTTCACTTTTTCATTTAGTTTACATGAGAACTTAGTTTGCCCCGGTTGCCTTCAAAACTTTGAATAAATTGAACTTGGAAATAGGAATATGCATGTTTAGAGCCTTTGCTTAGCAAGAGAACAAATATGTTGTTTAATAAATCTTTAGATAGTTTAATCTTCAGCTTGATAAATATTTGTTAATCTCCAAATCCTTGAAAGCACTTAGACCAGTTTTTAACTTAGAAAAACCAATACAATGAAGTAGTGAAGTAAGAAAATTTAGAGCACTAGAACCTTCCTCATCACCCTTCAAAGCATATGAGCTACTCAAACAACTTAGAAAATGATCTAGGCAATAATTTTTCTTGATAAACTTTCTTAAAGACTTTTGTCCTACCTTGGTGAAATTATATCCTTTGCAAGCCAATTTGAGCTTAAAAAGGGTATGCTTAATGCATACCATTAATATTTTCTTGTTACACTCAATATTTTACCATTTAACCTAAAAAGCCTTTATCTCACCATATGGAATTGGCCACTTTAGGATTAAATGGATGTATGAGGAGATTAAAGTTCTATTGGGTTTAGTGAGAAAATCTTAGCAAAAGTCATTGATGAAGTTAAGTGAGAAATTTACCTTGTATATACCTTGAGATTATTCAATTATTTTGTGAATGCTAGCAATAAAAAAAAAGATCATTTGAAAGATTGAGAAAAAGAAAAAGCTAGCAATTATGAAAAAAATCCAAGTGTGGGGTAATACGAGGAGGAAATTTTTGGTGACTTTTTGAAAAAAGGGCATGATTTCTCTTAAAAGAAAGTTTTGTAAGTGGGGTAAGTATGAGAAAAATATGCATTGATCAAGTTAATGGGATTAGTAATCTATTTTGTCTTAGAGTGGCTATTCATTTTGATTATCTTTTATCCATTCTTTGATAATCATATCCTTAGCCCCATTACAACCCTTGAAAGACCTATGTGATTTTAAGTTTGTTTTGAGTTGTTTAGCGGAGATGACCTTCGGGTTCCGGTGTTAAAGGAGAGGCCTATTGTGTTTCTAGAGTTTCAAGCACGAAACTCATTGTATGCTTATACATTCATATATTTTATACTTCACTATCTAGTTGTGTTGATGTTTTGATTTTTTTTTTAAATTGCTTAAAGATGATTTGGTCTTACACACACTCAAGGAAATTAACTTGTATTATCTTGTTCGAAGTTGTTTTATTTAGAGATTATATTAAGTGCTTTTGTTAAAATGCTAAGCTTGGTTTTAAATATGTAGTTCTTTGTACAAGTTTGATTGTTTTGAGGGTGGGATTGTTCTAATTTTCTTGAAGGCAAGTAAGGTTTAAGTGTGGGGTATTTAATAAGTGTGAATTATGTATAGTTTTTAACATGTTTTAAGTATTGTTATTTAGTTAATTTGGTGTAATTCAGGTTGAATTAGAGTTAAATTGTTAATTTGTATGTTTTTGAAGTTAATCTAAAGTTTTGGGTGTTTTTCAAGCTTAATTTGCTTTAAAAGAGCTTAATTACAAAAAGACAAAAGATTAAGGGCCAAAACTGTAAAAATGAGAAATTGATGCAAGAAAGGAAGTGTTGTGTCCAGAAGGTTTTCACATGACCACATGAAATAGATGAAGAGAATAACAAGTGGCCACATGAAGGTTGTACCAAGAAATCCATGGCCATGTAAGTTTAAGGAAGAAAATTACTCATGGCCACGTGAAAAGAAGTGAAGAAGAATCAAAGAAGAATTTGTGCCCACGTGTGAAGAACAAGAGGAATTCACATGCACACATGTGTCCCTCTTGATGCTTTACACGTGCCCACGTGTGGATTATCAAATGAAGAAATGTGGCCACGTACGAGCTCTCCCATTCGACGAAGGATTTTCTTCGAGCTTCCTGTTTAAGTAGAGTTTGCTTCCTATTTGATTTCTGAAGTTCGAGAAGGGTTCTACTACGTATTTTGGCCTATAAATAAGAGTCTGAAGCACCAAAGAAAAAAATCTTTGAAATAAGCAAATTATCTTCTTAGTTCTTTTACATTATTTTTTGTTTTTATTATTTTCTTCAAAGCTTTGTTTTGATTTTATGTATGTCTTGTGAGTAGTTTTTCTTTAACTTTTGCTAAGGGATACTTGAATCCTTAACTTGTATTGTTATGACTTAAGTTTGTGCTTCAATTTAATGTAAGTTTGATTATTTCTTAGTTCTTAAACATAGTCTTAACTTTATTCAATTTAAATTGATTGTTAACTTAAATTAAACATTGGTTAAGTAATTGATTTCAGATTGATTATTGATATGCATATTCTTGGGTTAATTTATTTAGGTTGATGCATAATTTATAATCTGAATAAGCTATAATTGTGTGTTAATTAAATTAAATTAAGATTGAGAAAGGTGTAACTAAGAATAGGTGAAAGTTAAATTACTTGAGAAAGGATTTAATAGACATCTAGGAGAATTAATTCAGGTCTTTATGCTAAGTGTTGAGTTTATCTGAATAAGAAAATTTTGATGTTTAGAATGATAATCTTGAGTAATGTTATCTAGGTTTATTAATCTGAATTCTTCATAATCACTTGTATGTTTTCTTTTTATTAAGTCATAACATTATTGGTTAAGGTGGATAGTCCTTTAGTGAAAGTTGCTTTTAATATTGATTTTTACCTTATTCAATTTACTTGCTTTCATTTTATGATTAATTATTTCAACTCTTTCAATTGTTTTATTTCAGCTTTAAATTACTGCTTTTAGTTTTAATCTTCAACCATCATATCTTTGGGATTTCTCTTCTTTCTTCTTCACACAAATTTGGTTTTAAAATTAAAATTACTCATACAAACACAAGTTTCCCTTGGGTTCGATATTTTGGGTCTTAATTATATTTCCCTATATTACTAGCCGATCTATTACACTTTTTAGACACCGGTCAATATACATATGAACACATATTAGTATCCATTTGTAATCATAGAAGCATAGCTTTGAGCATCAATGTATAATCTCAAACTTACAAGCATTATGTAGTTTACATGCTCTAATTGTAATAGCTTTAGTCATACATAATCCTTACCATGACTATATGATACACTCATAAGAGTTACATTCATATAGAGAGACTATTATATATATATATATATATATATATATATATATATATATGTGATTTACCCTATACATATACTATTCATACTTATATCTAGGCCTATTATATTATGTCTAATGCATCACATTATGTATACATATATATATATATATATATATCCAATGTATTCCAATACACATACACATACATCTACATATATCAATATACTTACTCGTCTACAATAATGTGGTTGGAACACAAATGCATATTCCTGAAAGTATAAATATCCATGTATAGCTATAAACATATACTTCACCTAATTAGAGTATCAGTGGTTTTATATATATATATATATATTTGTATCAAGTATACATGTTTATGCCCTTATTGATATTTGCAGATTCTAATCACATTAGTTTACAAACATACAGTTTGATATATGAGCTTGGTAATTTCTTGAATTAACTTATGTGTGTAATTATATATATACACAAACAATAAAGCTTAGATACCAATTCAAATAATTGAGGATGTTTGTATACACATATATATAACACTATAACATTGTACTTTAGCTTAATAACTTAAAGCATAAACATGTAAACACTTTCATGTTATGTCACACAAATAATAATCGATATACATATTCATGTGTTTTCTATTTGGGTATATTCTGATAGTTTCACAATTAGTTTTAAATTAAGGTACTTCTAATCCTCTATATATTTATATCATATTATAAGTTAATTGTTCATTGTTAAATTGATCAAAATCCTTAATTTCATCAAGGAAAGAGAATGTAAAAGAAGAGAAGAGAAGAGGGATGAGTCGTGACACCTAGAGCGATTCATGACAGAGATAGTTTCCCTAGTTCATTTTGTTTTGCAGTTTTGTCATATATCCAACTAGATTCTGCCAAAATGGTATTCTGTAAACTATTTTCCATATGTTTCTAGTTTTGAAATCATTAAAAATCACTCCATTTTGTTTTATAAATCTCAAGATATTCACCAAACAATATGTACTGCTCCTAATGACAAGACAGTAGTCATAGTTAGGATTCAAGCTAATTTTTTAATATCATAGGGAATGAACCAAATGTTGGTGTCTTCTTATGAAACTTATATTTTTGAGTCCAGTTTCTATTCCAATGAGAATTACTCAATTTGGATCCCTCAAACTCCAAATATCGGTAAAACTATCCGGAAATGTCTAGTGAACTCAAGGACAACTTTTGCTAACAAGAAGGGTCTATCACATATTTTGGTTCCTATGGCAAGTCAACCCTAAAATTCATATATCCTTCCATTGAAACTTCCAATCTAACATTTCTAAACACTAAAATTAAATAAACATCCACAAGGATGGCAAGGAAGTTCCCATACCTCTTGATGACCATTTCCTTCAAGCTTTTCCTCCTTTTGCTTCTTGCCTTTGGATCCCTCTCTCTTTCTTCATAATAAACCATAGATTATTATACTTAAAGATCCATCAAATCCCTTAAATTAATATTTAATTATGAGAAACAAAAAAACAAGAGAAGAAAGGATCCTTACCTTAAGAAAGCTAACCTCTAAATTCTCTCTCCTCTTCAAAAGCTATGGTTGTATCTTAGGGGCTATTCAGGGGTTAGAGTATTTGAGTTTTGAGAGAAAATGGTGACCTTAAAGACCCTTGAAGTGAAGTGGCTGGCCATCCCACTAAGTCCTGGGTTTTCTTCCTTTCTCAAGACACTTCTAGAAAGGCTAGGTTTTATGTTTTCCTTAGACCATTTGTTGACTTCGCATAAATTTCACTTAACTCCCCTTTTTCCTTCAATTTCATGTTTGTTCCCATAAATTCTCTCTTTCACTTTTCAATTAGGTCCCTTAGCTTATATTTTCTCAAAAGTAATCACACATATAACTTAATTCAAAATGGTCATTTTACTCTTCATCTTTTTAAACAATTACCTCTATGTCCTTAACCTATAATTCATTAACTGTTGGATTTTAACGGTTACATGCATCACATACATGAGCGGAATTTTAAAATTTTTTAACCATTAGATCTAATCTTGCCATGAATACACAATATAACTATATGAGAATAAGAAAAATCACCTTTGATTTTTGTTGAACAGTTGATTTTACTTGCACCGGGTTGTCGCAAACCACAGTGTCCAAAATCGAACACCTCCAATGAGTAATCCATACTAGAGAGGGGTAAATTGAACCAACAAATTGGTGTTTAACTAGGGTTGGCCGAAATTCCCAAGTGCTAGCTTAGGAGTTGGCGCAAAAAGGGAGAGAGAATTAAGAGAAAAGACTTTCCTTTTGTTTTAATCACTTAACCCTAATTCTCATTAGTTGGCCTTTTATAGTTAGGTTAAAATTCCAACTCCTCAATGAGATTGGGCTCTACAAAATTGCTGGAGAATTATTAATTGGGCCTCTGGAATTAATTATAATCATTTGGGCTTAATTAAATCTAAATTAAATCTTTTCATAAAAGACCATGCACAAAATCCACAAACTAGGCCCTTTGTGCATCTAATTAGATTTAAATACCCAAATGGATTCCAAATCCAACCAAATTAAATATGTGAGTTCCATAACACTTATGTAATATATATAAATTAATTTGGTCCAAAAAAAATCCCTCTAAGCCCTTCTATATGGAGTTGGCGTGTGGCCCTCTTCTGGAGGGCTTTCGCCAACTTTCTTCATTCCTTTGGCCCTTAATAATTCCTCCAATGGTCCTATTAATTATTATATCAGCCCTATAACACTTATAGTAGTCTTATAACACTTATAAGACAATAATAATTAATCATGAAATACATTATTTCATTTAGGTCCAATTTACAAAACATTTCTCAAAAGTTCCGCGGACAATTTTATTTGATCATAATTAATTAAACTCTTTAATTAATTATTATCATATTCTCTTCTCTACCTTCACAATAATATCAAATATTATTATCCTTTTCATTTTACCATTTTATCCTTTTTTCTATATGTGTGTGACCTATTGGGTTCCTGTCCATGTTGGCAGTATAATATGTAATTGTGAGTTCTATTCAAAACTCACATGATTTAAACTCCTTTAAATTATTTTATCAATCTCTATTGATATTTTGATACATCATTATACAAGTCATGATTGGCCTCTAGCTAGGCATCATGACTACCCAAATGTCAGGAAAGTCATGTGGTTTGACTATACCCCTTCCATAGAAACAGTTACTGTGCAATTACTCCTTTCACCACTCTTATCTCAATTAGATTCTGAGTATGGATTTCTATCAACTCATATAAATCTAATTATGTATGTTCTATTAATTTAACCATTGCTCCTAAAATGCCCTTCATGGATCTCCATCTATCTCGGCATATTACTCTGGCCAGAGATTCTCTGAACAAGGCAATTATAGAATCATGTGAGATAACTTTCCTTGTTAAATATGGGATGGTGAATCCTTTGTCAATCACTCAACTATCTTCTAGTAGGTCATGATATACCCAATCTCATAACTATGTTCACTCCCAGTTGGAAGTAATCAGTTATGGAGTCAAAGTATACCACTTGCTACTTAAGATAACTTTGGTGATCTCAAGTCTAAGGATACTTGCACAACCGCTATGAAGAGATTCCTCACTGACATAGATTTAATATCCATATGAAGATTCTCTTTGCAGGTCTCCAATGAACTTGTTCCTCTAACAAGCATCCACATGTTAGCTTTGATTATCATCCATAATCACAGTTATGAGAACCACTGCTTGAACCATTCAAGAAGCATAACATGTGCTAGTCTGTCCGAATTAACAATGTCCTATCTTGTTAATTCTATGACTAGGGATATTTAGATATTAACACATTTGCATGCGATAGACATCTCACATCATGAACACCTTCATGATTGCCTTTGCACTGTGTTTATAATATCTAGGACTTCATTTATTAATTTAAGATTTACAAACTCATGTATTCAAACATAGCATTAATAAATGAATGATGCCTTTTATTAAGAATATAAATTTCATACATATGAAAAACATCCCTATTACATAGGCTCTAGGGCATACTCCCTAACAATCTCCCCCTTGCACTAGAGCTAATCACTTATATGTCTCAGACCCATGTTATTTATACGGTGATCATGCTTTATCTGGGAAAGTGCTTTAGTGAGGGGATCCACCACATTGTCATTTGTGGGAACCCTTTCTATTTTCACATCATTTCTAGCTATTATTTCCCTTATGAGATGGTAGCGTCTGAGAACATGTTTGGATCGCTGATGAGACCGTAATTCCTTTGCTTGCGCAATGGCTCCATTGTTGTCACAATATAAAGGAATCGGATCAACAATGCTAGGCACCACTCCTAGTTCGATTATGAACTTTTTGATCCAGACTGCTTCTTTGGCTGCTTCTGAAGCAGCAATGTACTCAACTTTCGTCGTGGAATTAGCAGTTGTTTCTTGTTTGGAACTTTTCCAACAAACTGCTCCTCCTCCCATTACGAACACATAACCAGATTGTGATTTACAATCATCTTTGTCAGATTGGAAGCTGGCATCTATATACCCATTTACTTCCAAACTGCCCTCTCCATATACCAAGAATATATCCTTAGTCCTTCTCAAGTACTTAAGAATATTCTTAACAGCTGCCCAATGTTCCTCTCCAAAATTGGATTGGAATCTGCTTGTGACACTCAAAGCAAATGCTACATCTGGACGTGTACACAACATAGCATACATGATAGAACCAATTGCAGATGCATATGGTATTCTGTTCATGCTCTCTCTATCCTCTAGTATTTACGGACACATAGACTTAGATAGGTGTTTCCCATGCACCATGGGTATAAACCCTTTCTTAGAGAGATCCATATTGAACCTCTTTAATACTTTATCTATATATGTACTCTGAGAAAAACCTAGCAACCTATTGGATCTATCTCTATAGATCCTTATTCCCAGAATATAGGATGCTTCTCCAAGGTCTTTCATGGAGAATTGCTTGGATAACCATATTTTAATAGATTGGAGAAGAGAAATGTCATTTCCCATGATCAATATGTCATCTACATATAGAACTAGGAAGACAATTGCACTCCCACTGACCCTTTTATACACACAAGGTTCACCTTCATTCTGTGAGAAACCAAACTCTTTGATTGTCTCATTGAATCGTATGTTCCAGCTCCTAGAGGCTTGCTTCAATCCATAAATGGATCTTTGAAGCTTGCATACCTTTTCGCCATTTCCTGATGTGAATCCTTCTGGTTGTGTCATATACACATCCTTAGAAAGATTTCCATTAAGGAAAGTTGTCTTCACATCCATTTGCCAAATCTCATAATCATAATGAGCTGCAATGGCTAAAAGTATTCTTATAGACTTAAGCATCGCTACAGGAGAAAAAGTTTCGTCATAGTCAATACCTTCTTTTTGACGATAACCTTTTGCTACTAAGCGATTTTTATAGGTAACTATATTACCTTCCATGTCAGTCTTCTTTTTGAAGACCCATTTGCACCCTATGGGTTTTATCCCTTCAGGTGGTTGAGTTAAAGTCCATACTTTATTCTCATACATGGAGTCCATTTCGGACTGCATAGCCTTAAGCCATAAATCACGTTCTGAACTGTTCAAAACTTCTTGATAGCTTGTAGGCTCATTGTCCTCTACTACAGTTATGCCTCTATCCGAATCAACGTGAAATCCATATCTCACAGGGACAGAACGCATCCTAGTAGATCTTCTAGGATTTTTTGTATAATCAGGTTCAACTGTAATCTCATCATTATGAAATTTAGTTTCGGGTTCAATCGGTTGATCATCTTCTATTTGTGGGTCTTGAACTTCACCAAGCTCAATTTTACTCCCACTGTCCTCTCGTAGGAGAAATTCTCTTTCCAAGAAGACAGCATGCCTTGAAACAAACACCTTTTGTTCTAAGGGATGATAGAAATAATATCCAAACGTTTCTTTTGGATATCCCACAAATAAACATTTGTCAGACTTAACATCCAGTTTGTCTGACATTGTCCTCTTCACATAAGCAGGACAGGCCCATACTTTCATATGAGAAAATGTGGGTTTCTTGTTATTCCACATCTCATATGGAGTAACATCAACCGATTTACTAGGAACTCTGTTTAACACATAAACAGCAGTTTCTAGTGCATATCCCCAAAAAGACTTAGGCAAGTCCGCTCGGCTCATCATTGATCGAACCATATCTAATAGTGTTCGATTTCTCCTTTCAGATACACCATTGTGTTGTGGTGTATATGGAGGAGTCCATTGAGATAAAATCCCATTATCTCTAAGATAATCCTGAAACTCTTGACTTAAGTATTCTCCACCTCGATCTGATCTAAGTGTTTTAATACTTTTGCCAAGTTGTTTCTCTACTTCATTTCTGAACTCTTTGAACTTTTCAAATGCTTCAGACTTATATTTCATTAGATAGATGTATCCAAACCTAGAATAATCATCTATGAAAGTAATGAAGTAGGAGTAACCTCCTCTGGCATTTGTAGTCATTGGACCACATACATCTGAATGTATTAAGTCCAAAACCATTTTAGCTCATTTTCCTTTATCAATAAAGGGAGCTTTTGTCATTTTTCCCAATAAACAAGATTCACATATGTATCAAATGATTCATAATCAAATGATCCCAAATCACCTGACTTGTGTAACTTGGTCATACGTTTTTCATTTATATGGCCTAAACGACAATGCCATAAGTATGAGGTATTCAGATTATCATGTTTCATTCTCTTGGTATTCACATTATGTACTTCTTTAATTAAATCAAGAACAAATATACCATTCTCAATGATAGCTTTTGCATAAAACATATTGTTCTTAAAAATGTAACAACATTTGTCCTTCAAAGAAATATCATAATCGTTCATCAAACGACTGAAAGAAATAATACTTTTGGATAAGGCTGGAACATAATAACAATTATTTAATTCCAGTACTAATCCACTAGGAAGAGGCAAATAGTAAGTCCCCACAACTGTTGTAGAGATGTTCTGTCCAGTAGCTGACTGCAAACATATCTCTGCCTTTCCAACTCTTCTAAAGCTTCTAAGCCCATGTAGATCATTACACAAATGTGATCCACATCCGGTATCTAATACCCAAGATTGTTTTGAAGCAATAGAATAAGTATTAATTTCTATCATATGAATACCTTAGCTAGAAGCAACAACATACTTCTTCTCCTTGAGAGAATATAGATAGGCCTTACAGTTACGCTTCCAATGACCATCTTTTCCACAATGGAAGCAAGTTCCTTTGGGATTCTCTTTCTTGGCAACCTTCTTCTTGGAAACCCCACCATCCATTATCTCATATTGCTTATGAAGCTCTGAGGACATAGCACCCAGCATCAGTCATGCTTGCTGCTTCACTATCCTCCTTGTATTTTCGATAAATACCTTTGATCTCATCAATGGCATCATCTGATGGAAGTGGTGGTGGATCTTTATCCAAGACATAATGGATCTTTTCAGCTATGAGAACAATTCTCACTTATTTGATCCAGTCAGAATAGTTGCTCCCAACCAGTTTGTTATCCAAGATTGATCGTATATTTGATGTGCTCATAATGATGACATAGATGTGAAAAAGAAAAGATATAAGAGTATGTTCATATATATGTATGCATTAATAAGGTCTTTAATTAATACATTTACTCCCACTATTTTATTGCGAATTAATAGCCCTCACTATATAATCCGAGAAAACCCGATGGTTTTCTTAGTGGGCCAATATCCAATCCTTGATATGTAATTTGACCTTGACTGTGGTCAACAAGCCAAATTCCATACCCTTGAAAGGTAGGTATCCATATACCAATTGTGTCTCTACACAACTATTGGATCATTAGGTTATCAACTCTTGATGCATGCATATCATATATGCATTTCCTAATCTTGCCTCTAGAACCATTAGCCTTGACTGTGGTCAACAAACTAATGGGCTAGCTAAGATGACCCATTTAATTAGATTTGAACATATTCGATATAATGTGAGCTTGACTGTGGTCAACAACCCACACTATAAAGAACTCTAGTTCTCCTCAAATTAATGGAAGGCTTATATACCTTAGTATTTGTTTAAGGGTTTTAATTAATTAAGTCTCATCATATATGGTTGGCATACATTGGTATGCATCCTATATCTATCACATAAATATAAGCATACAAATGTGGTATAGTTATTGACTTCACTACATTGATTTCCCCGAGCCAAGAGGGAAATCAAAAGGTCACACCTAGGTAGTATGCATGATTCAAACAAGAAAAATAATTACATTATCTTCAAGCTTGTTGGATCTCCATCCGGCCCATCTTGCTCCTTGAAATTGGTCTCCATCTCTATTTCTAATTCTAATCTAAGTAATCTAATTACATATTACAATTTGAAATGAAATACAAACCAAAAACAAGTAGCCGGGACATAAAAGTCCTCATTGGGCCAAAACATGCATAATGCTCAATCACATTGGGCTTTGTCCATAACTATCCATCATGCCAATCATACACCCTTATATGCCTTTCTAATGCATAAAGAAATGGATTACTAACTTTGTTTCAACCTTTGAAACTATATTTTGAGTTATTTTAATGATGTGATCAAATTAGGAAACTTTTTCCATTTTGGAAACTTTCATTTTAGGAAACCTTTTTGCATGAATGTGTTCTTGCTTTAATAATCAATCAAATTGATTATTAATTAATTATAAATTGATTATTTAATTAATTAATCATATTAAATAATTAAAAGAATCAATTTTGGGCTTAAAACAAGTGTAGGCCGAAACCCACAGAAGAAAAACCCTAAGTGTGTTCACACACAAACTAGTTTTGTGTCATTTGGACCATTTGGGCCTTTTGGAATGAGCCAAGCCCACTCCAGCCCTTAAAACCCATTAATAAACTTAATTAATGTTTATAATAGTTAATTTAAATCAGCTCCTTGGGCCTACCAAGTCATTCACTAATTTAAACCAAGTCCGTAAACATAATTAAGCCCATTAAGTGGTTTTAATAAATTAAAATTAATCAAATTAATTTAAGGCCCAATTTAATTAATCTAATTAATTAAAAACACTTTAATATATCATATATATATCAAATTTAGAAGATCAAAATTCGTTTTAACCATGAACACATCAAGAACACACGTAGAACACCAATTTATCGAACTTTTCGACAAAACTAGTTTTCATTCAAAACTTGTTCGATTTTAATTCCGTTCGATCCTACGGCTTAATATCACATATTAAACACATAAAATATCATCTAAATGATTTTTAAATGGATCCATAAGAAATTAAATTAGAACAGCCCCTACATTACCTAGGGTTTCACACCAAACCCTAATGAGTTTCACACCAAACCCTAATCTTAATCATTCAAAAATTTCGTTTTTGTTTCCACCAAATTTATTTGATCACGCATACAACCAGAAATCAATATTTCTCATTCATGAACAATCAAATATAATATTTTAAAGTTCATGAAATAAATAACTCAAAACAAAACAAAACTTATTCCACAGAAAAAATATAGAATTGTATATCCATGGCAAAACCTGGCTCTGATACCATGTTGAATTTTAACGGTTACATACATCACATACATGAGTGGAATTTTAAAATTTTTTAACCATTAGATCTGATCTTGCCATGAATACACAATATAACTATATGAGAATAAGAAAAATCACCTTTGATTTTTGTTGAACAGTTGATATTACTTCGCACCGGGTTGTCGCAAACCACAGTGTCCAAAATCAAACACCTCCAATGAGTAATCCACACTAGAGAGGGGTAAATTAAACCAACAAATTGGTGTTTAACTAGGGCTGGCCGAAATTCCCAAGAGCTAGCTTAGGAGTTGGTGCAAAAAGGGAGAGAGAATTAAGAGAAAAGACTTTCCTTTTGTTTTAATCACTTAACCCTAATTCTCATTAGTTGGCCTTTTATAGTTAGGTTAAAATTCCAACTCCTTAATGAGATTGGGCTCTTTAAAATTGCTGGAGAATTATCAATTGGGCCTCTGGAATTAATTATAATCATTTGGGCTTAATTAAATCCAAATTAAATATTTTCATAAAAGACCATGCATAAAATCCACAAACTAGGTTGTTTGAGCATCTAATTGGATTTAAATACCCAAATGGATTCCAAATCCAACCAAATTAAATATGTGAGTTCCATAACACTTATGTAACATATATAAATTAATTTGGTCCAAGAAAAATCCCTCTAAGCCCTTCTGTATGGAGTTGGCGTGTGGCCCTCTTCTGGAGGGCTTTCGCCAACTTTCTTCATTCCTCTGGCCCTTAATAATTCCTCCAATGGTCCTATTAATTATTATATCAGTCCTATAACACTTATAGTAGTCTTATAACACTTATAAGACAATAATAATTAATCATGAAATATATTATTTCATTTAGGTCTAATTTACAGAACATTTCTCAAAAGTTCCGCGGACAATTTTATTTGATCATAATTAATTAAACTCTTTAATTAATTATTATCATATTCTCTTCTCTACCTTCATAATAATATCAAATATTATTATCCTTGTCATTTTACCATTTTATCCTTTTCTCTATATGTGTGTGACCTATTGGGTTCCTGTTCATGTTGGCAGTATAATATGTAATTGTGAGTTCTATTCAAAACTCACATGATTTAAACTCCTTTAAATCATTTTATCAATCTCTATTGATATTTTGATACATCATTATACAAGTCATGATTGGCCTCTAGCTAGGCATCATGACTACCCAAATGTCAGGAAAGTCATGTGGTTTGACTATACCCTTCCATAGAAACAGTTATCGTGCAATTACTCCTTTCACCACTCTTATCTCAATTAGATTCTGAGTATGGATTTCTGTCAACTCTTATAAATCTAATTATGTTTGTTCTATTAATTTAACCATTGTTCCTAAAATTCCCTTCATGGATCTCCATCCATCTCGGCATATTACTCTGTCCAGAGATTCTCTGAACAAGGCAATTATAGAATCATGTGAGATAACTTCCCTTTTTAAATCTGGGATGGTGAATCCTTTGTCAATCACTCAACTATCTTCAAGTAGGTCACGATATACCCAATCTCCTAACTATGTTCACTCCCAGTTGGAAGTAATCAGTTATGAAGTCAAAGTATACCACTTGCTACTTAAGATAACTTTGGTGATCTCAAGTCTAAGGATACTTGCACAACCGCTATGAAGAGATTCCTCACTGACATAGATTTAATATCCATATGAAGATTCTCTTTGCAGGTCTCCAATGAACTTGTTCCTCTAACAAGCATCCACATGTTATGTAACACCCTTACTGTAACAGTCTTATCGGATAAGCAGAAGGTCGGAAATTTTTTTTTTCCTAATTCCCTTAACAATCAGTATGCATAAGTAACTTTCATTATTCAATGACCTATAACTGTTCAGAATTCACTATGCATTTAATAAAATTTTGGCAATATAACGGCTATATTCTTAGCTAGCCCCCTGAAAAGCAAACATTTACACAGCCTCTCAGAGGCACAACAGTTTAAATCAAATCATTTAACACATCCACAGATATTATCAAGCAACACCTGTATATCATTCATTCCCTGCACTTCCTTATCCTCACACTACCATAATTAACACAAAATACGATCATAGCTACACTAATATCTTCATATACAAAACATGATAAGTATATATATATATATCTGTATATACATGCCACAAACAATCCTTTTAACTCTTTAGCTTCAAATTTTTCTCCTTTGTGTACCCATGCTCCAGTCTAGCTGTACCTGCATGCAGTAAATTCTACGTACTGAGCATTAAACATGCCCAGCGGTGGCTAAAAATCATAGTATTTCCCTATACTATAAATATATTAATAATTTTAGCTTAAGTAACTTATTATCGATTTTTCTTATCCGAAAGCAATATTTATTTTAGGAGTGACTAATTTTCCGTTCAATTCATAAATTCTCTTATCTTTTCAAGTTAGTCCTTGAACTTTTTATTTATTACAAAAATGCCCTTTTTATTCTATTAATTACTAGTTTACCCTTTTTAGTCCTTATTTTCTTATCTTACCTTATTAGTTAACTTATAATTTACCGTTTAATCCTTGATTTAACCTTTTTCATGTAAAATTATATTTTAGTCCTTTAACTTTATGCAGTTGACTTTTTACTCAATTAGTTGACTAAATTTACCATTTTACCCTTATTACTTATTTCTTTTATTACTTTTATCAATTAATCACACCTTTTAAGCAAATTACCGTTTTACCCCTAACTTCTAAATTCTTTTCATTTTAGTCCTTTTTCATATAAAACTTTCATTTTAACTTCTCTTTCACACTTTTAACATTTTCTTATCAATATGCCCCTAGTACAGACCCGGCAGAAAACTCTCAGACCGGATATGCGGGACGTGGACCCCACAGGGCCACAACAGAATGAGAAATGACCTCCAAGAATCATTCCTCATATAACATATGACATGTGACAGTACGTATGATAAATATACTATGGAGATCAGTGATCCGTCCATAGTAAAGCATGTCGCCATGACCTGCACCGCGGTATATGTATCCCTATGGCCAGCCAATTATATCCTGAACTAGGTTTTACTGCCTGACTCTTTCTAAGGGCACATATTTTCTTAATTTCTTACTTTCATTACTTGTCAATATCGTATCAATACTTTATCATTACAGTCAATCTTATTTACACATATTACAAAATATTTTACAGTAATTCATCATGAAATCAATAAATTATGTCATAAGTCATTCAATTGTCATATTTTTCAACTAATACCTAATTAATATTTATTCCAAAAATATTCATTTAATTTCCATAAATTCTATAAAAATTCATAATCATTAATTTACATTAGTATTAACATTAGGAAGCTTTAAATCACTAAAATCATCAAATTTTACACTAGTTTCTTAGGATATACCATTCGGCCAACCTTATAACTCTCTCTTCTCATTGGTTTTTATTTCATTTAAAGTTTTTAATAGGCTTATATGACTCCTAAATGCATGAATATAACAATAATTTCAATTATATCACAATACATAAAAATTTTCTTAAGAAACCTAAAGGAATTTCATTAATTTAATTGGGAAATAAAAGGATTTATTAGTCACACACCTTTTTCTATGGATTACCCTTGCCTAGGCTTCCTTTCCCTTTCCTTTGGCTTGAGAACTTTGCTCCTCTTCTTGAATTCCTTAACAAACCGAAATTTCCATCAATGTTATCTCAATTATTTTGGCTTCAAATGCTAAATTTAACAGCAAAAATGAACTCTAGGCACCCAAAATTAGTAGTAGACACCTAGAAACCAAATAAAAAATAATAAACTCACATACCTAATTTAGACACCTAAACTTTAACTCTAAAATTCTCTTGATTTTCTTCTTTGAATCAAGGATTGGAGCTGATGAAGGCAATCTAGAGAGGCTGAAATCACTTTAGGAGGCTTTGATTTGGTGAGAATTGGTGAAGAAATGAAAGAAAAAGAGAGGAATTAGAGAGATATACAATTCGGCCACCAAGAGGGAAGAAGAAGAGAGGAGTTGCCGCTGGAGATTTCTGGAAAAATTCACCTTATATAGGTCTTCTAATTGGGCTATGGGCTGGGCTTTAAGTGGGCCTTACACTATTTATTAGTTTAGGCCCAAAAATTACCTATTTTAAGTCCTAATTAATTTCTCTCACTTACCAACTTCAATTTTCTTAAAATTTGATTCCATTATTCATATCATATCAAAAATATGCTACCCATAAAATTTCAGTCCAATCGGAGTTCATTTTGGGTCCGATTCAATTTTATCGGTCCAATTAAATCATATCGATCTGATTCCAAAAATACCAGTGTGGCCAAAAAAATTTACTTTTTGCCACCAAAATAATCTACATATTATTTTATGCATACATATAATTTTTGATAATTTTTAGACTTCATTTGCTATTTTTAGTAACTAAAACGGTCAAAAATTCAATTAAAAATCCTAATTCCTAATTTTCTCGGTTTTCGTTCTTTTAGCTTTTGGAGGCCTATTTGACCTCAATTTCACTTCAAATTTCAACCTCGAACTACTCGTGACTAGTACTTTCCAATAGTCCAATAAAAATTTTTCCACTTTCGGTTGTCATTTTCAGTCCGGAGACACTATTCACTGTCGGAAAGCACTATTCACGATCAGTCCGACGTTGAGGCCATTACAATTCTCCCCTACTAAAAATAAATTTCGTCCTCGAAATTTACCTGATTCAAAAAGTAGAGGATACTTCTGTCTCATGGTCGCTTCTGGTTCCCAAGTGGCTTCCTCTACATTGTGATGATGCCATAGGACCTTTACCAATGGAACCTGCTTGTTTCTCAGCTGTTTAATCTCCCTAGCTAGGATTCTCACTGGTCTTTCCTCATATGCCATATCAGATTGTACTTGAATATCTGCTGGTGTAATGACATGGCTAGGGTCAGATCTGTACCTCCTGAGCATGGATACATGGAACACATCGTGAATCTTTTCTAGCTCCGAAGGTAGTTTCAAACGATAAGCTACTGGACCTACTCGCTGAAGTATCTCGTAGGGACCAATAAACCTTGGACTTAACTTCCCTTTCTTACCAAATCTCAAGATTTTCTTCCATGGAGATACTTTTAGAAAAACTTTATCTCCAACCTGAAACTCAATGTCTTTTCTCTTTAAATCTGCATAAGATTTCTATCGGTCCATGGCTTCTTTCAATCGGCCTTTGATAATTCGCACCTTTTCTTCTGAATCACGAATCAAATCCGACCCAATCAATTTCTTTTCATTCAACTCTGTCCAACATAGAGGAGTCTTGCATTTCCTTCCATATAAAGCCTCAAAAGGAGCCATCTTTATACTGGATTGATAACTATTGTTGTAGGCAAATTCTGTAAGAGGCAGATATTTTTCCCAATTGTTACCAAACTCTAGTACACAGCATCGTAACATATCCTCCAGAATCTAAATTACTCTCTCTGACTGACCATCTGACTGGGGCTGAAAAGCTGTACTGAAGTGGAGTCTGGTACCCAAAGCTTCCTGAAGACTCTTCCAGAAATGAGAGGTAAATCTAGGATCCCTGTCTGAAATGATAGAGGATGGTACTCCGTGAAGTCTCACTATCTCATTAATATAGATCTCTGCCAATCTGGTCAAAGGATAATCCATTCGGACTGGCAAGAAGTGAGCAGATTTGGTGAGTCGATCAATAATCACCCAAATAGCATTATGTTTCTTTGGAGTGACAGGTAGCCCTGTAACAAAATCCATAGTAACTCTGTCCCATTTCCACTCCGATATCAGAATAGGATGAAGTAATCCAGAAGGAACCTGGTGCTCAGCCTTTACTTGCTGACATATCAAGCATTTCCTTACAAATTCTGTCACATCCCGCTTCATTCCTGGCCACCAGTAATAAGGTTTCAAATCCTGGTACATCTTGTTACCTCTAGGATGCATAGCATAACTGCTATGGTGTGACTCTGTAAGGATGTTTTTCTTCAGTTCTTCCTGATCAGGTACACAAAGTCTTTTCTTGTAACAAAGGCTTCCATCTTCATTTAGAGAATAGTCTCCTTCATTGCCATTCTTTATCTTTTCCATAACAGTTTTCAATCGAGCATCCTCTTTCTGAGCCATTTTCACTTGATACACAAAATCTGATTTCAATTGCATTTCCGCCAGCAAAGCTCCATCTGAAGTCATACTCAAACTAATATTCAAAGCTCGAAGGGCTGCAACCAAAACTATTAGTTAATTACATATATCACTTACCTATATCAAATCATTTGAAACCATTTACTTTACCTGTCATGAATTTCCTGCTGAGTGCATCAGCCACCACGTTAGCCTTTCCTGGATGGTAGTCGATAAAACAATCATAGTCTTTTATCAACTCCAACCAGCGTCTCTGTCGGAGGTTAAGTTCTCTTTGAGTGAGCAAGTATTTTAGACTCTTGTGATCAGTATAAATATAACATTTTGCGCCATACAAGTAATGCCTCCATATCTTCAATGCAAAGACAATAGCTGCTAGCTCCAGATCATGAGTAGGATAATTCTTCTCGTGAGTCTTAAGTTGTCGGGAGGCATAAGCAATCACCTTGCCTTCCTGCATCAAAACATAGCCTAGACCATTTCTGGAGGCATCGCTGTAGATCACAAAATCCTTGTCCGGTTCGGGTTGAGTGAGAATAGGAGCTTCTGTCAGCATACTTTTCAGTTTCTCAAAACATTCCTGACATCTGTTAGTCCACACAAATTTGGTATTCTTCTGCAATAATCGAGTCAGTGGAACTGCCATAGTAGAGAAACCCTTTATAAACCTCCTGTAATATCCGGCTAACCCCAGAAAGCTCCTCACTTATGTCACATTTGTAGGTGGTTTCCACCGGAGAATTGCTTCAATCTTTGATGGATCCACCTTAATACCTTCTGCAGAAATCACGTGACCTAAGAAAGATACTTCATTCAGCCAGAAGTCACATTTACTGAACTTAGCATACAGTTGTTTCTCTCTCAAGGTCTGTAAAACAATTCGTAGATGTTTATCATGTTCTTCTGGTGTCCTTGAATATACCAGAATGTCATCGATGAAGACCACTACAAATTGATCCAAATAAGGATGAAAAACTCTATTCATCAGATCCATGAAGGCAGCCGGTGCATTTGTAAGTCCGAACGGCATGACCAAAAACTCATAATGGCCATATCGAGTACGAAAAGAAGTTTTAGGTACATCTGCAGCTTTTACTCCCATTTGATAATAGCCTGATCTCAAGTCAATCTTTGAAAATACACTCGCTCCTTTCAGCTGATCAA
This sequence comes from Excoecaria agallocha, assembly GCA_037975025.1. Taxonomy (NCBI): domain Eukaryota; kingdom Viridiplantae; phylum Streptophyta; class Magnoliopsida; order Malpighiales; family Euphorbiaceae; genus Excoecaria; species Excoecaria agallocha. The sequence continues at coordinate 38,224,121 of CM075819.1, read as the reverse complement.
ATAAATCTTCAATCCGAGGAAGAGGGTATTTGTTCTTTATGGTGACTTTATTCAGCTGTCTGTAATCGATGCATAGCCTAAGTGTTCCATCCTTCTTCTTAACAAACAGGACCGGTGCTCCCCAGGGAGAAACACTAGGTCTTATAAATCCCTTATCAAGCAGTTCCTATAACTTAATCATTAATTCCTTTAACTCTACCGGCGCCATTCTGTAAGGAGCAATGGATATGGGTGCAGTGCCTGGGGCAACCTCAATAGAAAATTCTACCTCCCGGTCAGGTGGCGAACCTGGTAACTCATCAGGGAACACATCTGGAAAATCTCTGACAGTGGGTACTTCTGACACTTTTGGGTTATCTTTCTTTGCTTCCACTGCATAACACAAGTAGGCTATACATCCTTTCCTGATCAACCTCTTAGCTGCAGTAGCAGATATCACATCAGACAAATAATTATGGCGCACACCAACCACTGTAATTTCTCGATCGTCTTCAAGCTTTAACGTGACCCTTTTCCTTTTACAATCAACAGTCGCTTGATGGGCGGATAGCCAATCCATCCCCAGAATCACATCGAATTCATGGAAGGGCAACTCAATAAGATTTGCCAGGAATATATGTCCCTGGGCACTAATAGGACACTGTCTGTATATCTTATTTACTACCACGCTATGCCCCAGAGGATTACTCACCAAGATATCCTGGTCCAAGCATGCCTCTTTCATCCCCTTATCCCGAGCTAATGCAGTACTAATATAGGAATGAGTCGAACCAGGATCAATCAAAGCATGAACTGAATCAGATAATAGGAGAAATGTACCTACTATCACATCCGGAGCATCCTCCTCCTCTCTGGCTCTGACAGCATAAGTCTGGGCTGCAGATCTTCTCTGGCCTTGAGATGACTGCCCAGCTGGTCTCGAGGCTGATGTGGTGGGAGTTGCTCCCCTACCACGACCTCTCGGTGCAGAGGACCCAGTACCTGACGCTGGAGATGCAACTGAAGCAGTCGGTAATGCCGGACAATCTTTAATCTGATGCTCCCTGGACCCACAGCGAAAGCATGCTCCAGTCTGGAATCTGCATTCCCCATAATGAAATTTGCCACAATAATCACAAGCTGCAGCTATCCCACTATCTCTATCTCGAGGAGTACTGGCAGCTGGTGTAATTGTACCTCTACCACGAGTAGCACTACCTCTACCTCGTCCTGCTGGAACTGGAGGGCGGCTCTGAGGTGTAAATGATCCCTTTGACTTCTTACTTTGATCACCTTTTCCGCTCGACTGTCCTTGTTTTCTCTTTTGCTGAAAACGTGCCTGCCTCTCAGCCTGCTCAGTCTGGATAGTCTCTAACTTAATGGATTCCTCCACCATGGCTCTCAAAGTGGGGTACTGCTGGGTCCCTATAATCTGTCGGAGCTCGGTGTGCAACCCCCTCTCAAACCTCAGTCGCAGCTTCTCATCTGTAGTCTGACTTTTATCAAGATATGCACTCAAGCGCTCAAACTCGCGCTCATATTCTGCCACTGATCTGTTACCTTGTCTAAGCCTCCAAAAGGCATCTTGCATAGCCAACTTGTATTCTGACCCAACATATTTTAATTCAAACTGAGACAAAAAGTAATCCCAAGTCAACTGATCCGCTGGGATGTTCCTCCTAATTGAATCCCACCAAATAAAAGCTGGTCCTTGCAGTAAGGCAACTATACCTTCCAGCTTCTCTTCTGCTGAACTGTTGGTGATTTCAAAAAGCCTCTTTATCTTAAACAACCAATTTTCAGCCTGAGACGGTGTCAAAGGATCCATTCCAGAGAAGTCTTCAGCTCCTAACCTTTTTAACTGTTCCAGAATGGGTCTTCTTCTAGGTGGAGCTGGCTGAACTTGAACAACTGTCTGGGAAGACTGTGCTGGTCTCGCTTGCAGTCGTTGCTGGATTTATTCAGCCATAAGATCAAGGAAGTCCGGCTGTGGAGGTGGGGGTGGCACTGCTGAAGGAGAAACCTGTGGTTGTGGTGCCTCCTGCTGTCCAGTACCTATCGAAGATTCACTTTCACCATCCCACACCTGTCTATCTCGCTCAGATGATATCTTTACACTATAAAACAAAAAAGGAGCAGGTACACATTAGATTTCCACTAAACTTCATCACTTGTAATTGGCATGTATATATAGATACAGGAATTTAAATCATACTTATTCCCACTCCGATCTTAGGACCGACTAAACCAATGCTCTGATACCACAAAATGTAACACCCTTACTGTAAAAGTCTTATCGGACAAGCAGAAGGTCGGAAAATTTTTTTTTTTCCTAATTCCCTTAACAATCAGTATGCATAAGTAACTTTCATTATTCAATGACCTATAACTGTTCAGAATTCACTATGCATTTAATAAAATTTTGGCAATATAACGGCTATATTCTTAGCTAGCCCCCTGAAAAGCAAACATTTACACAGCCTCTCAGAGGCACAACAGTTTAAATCAAATCATTTAACACATCCACAGATATTATCAAGCAACACCTGTATATCATTCATTCCCTGCACTTCCTTATCCTCATACTACCATAATTAACATAAAATACGATCATAGCTACACTAATATCTTCATATACAAAATATGATAAGTATATATATATATATATATATATATATATATATATCTGTATATACATGCCACAAATAATCCTTTTAACTCTTTAGCTTCAAATTTTTCTCTTTTGTGTACCTATGCTCCAGTCTAGCTGTACCTGCACGCAGTAAATTCTACGTGCTGAGCATTAAACATGCCCAGCGGTGGCTAAAAATCATAGTATTTCCCCATACTATAAATATATTAATAATTTTAACTTAAGTAACTTATTATCGATTTTTCTTATCCGAAAGCAATATTTATTTTAGGAGTGACTAATTTTCCGTTCAATTCATAAATTCTCTTATCTTTTCAAGTTAGTCCTTGAACTTTTTATTTATTACAAAAATGCCCTTTTTATTCTATTAATTACTAGTTTACCCTTTTTAGTCCTTATTTTCTTATCTTACCCTATTAGTTAACTTATAATTTACCGTTTAATCCTTGATTTAACCTTTTTCATGTAAAATTATATTTTAGTCCTTTAACTTTATGCAGTTGACTTTTTACTCAATTAGTTGACTAAATTTACCATTTTACCTTTATTACTTATTTCTTTTATTACTTTTATCAATTAATCACACCTTTTAAGCAAATTACCGTTTTACCCCTAACTTCTAAATTCTTTTCATTTTAGTCCTTTTTCATATAAAACTTTCATTTTAACTTCTCTTTCACACTTTTAACATTTTCTTATCAATATGCCCCTAGTACAGACCCGGCAGAAAACTCTCAGACCGGATATGCGGGACGTGGACCCCACAGGGCCACAACAGAATGAGAAATGACCTCCAAGAATCATTCCTCATATAACATATGACATGTGACAGTACGTATGATAAATATACTATGGAGATCAGTGATCCATCCATAGTAAAGCAAGTCGCCATGACCTGCATAGCGGTATATGTATCCCTATGGCCAGCCAATTATATCCTGAACTAGGTTTTACTGCCTGACTCTTTCTAAGGGCACATATTTTCTTAATTTCTTACTTTCATTACTTGTCAATCCCGTATCAATACTTTATCATTACAGTCAATCTTATTTACACATATTACAAAATATTTTACAGTAATTCATCATGAAATCAATAAATTATGTCATAATTCATTCAATTGTCATATTTTTCAACTAATACCTAATTAATATTTATTCCAAAAATATTCATTTAACTTCCATAAATTCTATAAAAATTCATAATCATTAATTTACATTAGTATTAACATTAGGAAGCTTTAAATCACTAAAATCATCAAATTTTACACTAGTTTCTTAGGATATACCATTCGGCCAACCTTATAACTCTCTCTTCTCATTGGTTTTTATTTCATTTAAAGTTTTTAATAGGCTTATATGACTCCTAAATGCATGAATATAACAATAATTTCAATTATATCACAATACATAAAAATTTTCTTAAGAAACCTAAAGGAATTTCATTAATTTAATTGGGAAATAAAAGGATTTATTAGTCACACACCTTTTTCTATGGATTACCCTTGCCTAGGCTTCCTTTCCCTTTCCTTTGGCTTGAGAACTTTGCTCCTCTTCTTGAATTCCTTAACAAACCGAAATTTCCATTAATGTTATCTCAATTATTTTGGCTTCAAATGCTAAATTTAACAGCAAAAATGAACTCTAGGCACACAAAATTAGTAGTAGGCACCTAGAAACCAAATAAAAAACAATAAACTCACATACCTAATTTAGACACCTAAACTTCTCTTGATTTTCTTCTTTGAATCAAGGATTGGAGCTGATGAAGGCAATCTAGAGAGGCTGAAATCACTTTAGGAGGCTTTGATTTGGTGAGAATTGGTGAAGAAATGAAAGAAAAAGAGAGGAATTAGGGAGATATACAATTCGGCCACCAAGAGGGAAGAAGAAGAGAGGAGTTTCCGCTGGAGATTTTTGGAAAAATTCACCTTATATAGGTCTTCTAATTGGGCTATGGGCTGGGCTTTAAGTGGGCCTTACACTATTTATTAGTTTAGGCCCAAAAATTACCTATTTTAAGCCCTAATTAATTTCTCTCACTTACCAACTTCAATTTTCTTAAAATTTGATTCCATTATTCATATCATATCAAAAATATGCTACCCATAAAATTTCAGTCCAATCGGAGTTCATTTTGGGTCCGATTCAATTTTATCGGTCCAATTAAATCATATCGATCTGATTCCAAAAATACCAGTGTGGCCAAAAAAATTTACTTTTTGACACCAAAATAATCTACATATTATTTTATGCATACATATAATTTTTGATAATTTTTAGACTTCATTTGCTATTTTTATTAACTAAAACGGTCAAAAATTCAATTAAAAATCCTAATTCCTAATTTTCTCGGTTTTCGTTCTTTTGGCTTTTGGAGGCCTATTTGACCTCAATTTCACTTCAAATTTCAACCTCGAACTACTCGTGACTAGTACTTTCCAATAGTCCAATAAAAATTTTTCCACTTCCGGTTGTCATTTTCAGTCCGGAGACACTATTCACTGTCGGAAAGCACTATTCACGATCAGTCCGACGTTGAGGCCATTACAATTCTCCCCTACTAAAAATAAATTTCGTCCTCGAAATTTACCTGATTCAAAAAGTAGAGGATACTTCTGTCTCATGGTCGCTTCTGGTTCCCAAGTGGCTTCCTCTACATTGTGATGATGCCATAGGACCTTTACCAATGGAACCTGCTTGTTTCTCAGCTGTTTAATCTCCCTAGCTAGGATTCTCACTGGTCTTTCCTCATATGTCATATCAGATTGTACTTGAATATCTGTTGGTGTAATGACATGGCTAGGGTCAGATCTGTACCTCCTGAGCATGGATACATGGAACACATCGTGAATCTTTTCTAGCTCCGAAGGTAGTTTCAAACGATAAGCTACTGGACCTACTCGCTGAAGTATCTCGTAGGGACCAATAAACCTTGGACTTAACTTCCCTTTCTTACCAAATCTCAAGATTTTCTTCCATGGAGATACTTTTAGAAAAACTTTATCTCCAACCTGAAACTCAATGTCTTTTCTCTTTAAATCTGCATAAGATTTCTGTCGGTCCATGGCTTCTTTCAATCGGCCTTTGATAATTCGCACCTTTTCTTCTGAATCATGAATCAAATCCGACCCGATCAATTTCTTTTCATTCAACTCTGTCCAACATAGAGGAGTCTTGCATTTCCTTCCATATAAAGCCTCAAAAGGAGCCATCTTTATACTGGATTGATAACTATTGTTGTAGGCAAATTCTGTAAGAGGCGGATATTTTTCCCAATTGTTACCAAATTCTAGTACACAGCATCGTAACATATCCTCCAGAATATGAATTACTCTCTCTGACTGATCATCTGACTGGGGGTGAAAAGCTGTACTGAAGTGGAGTCTGGTACCCAAAGCTTCCTGAAGACTCTTCCAGAAATGAGAGGTAAATCTAGGATCCCTGTCTGAAATGATAGGATGGTACTTCGTGAAGTCTCACTATCTCATTAATATAGATCTCTGCCAATCTGGTCAAAGGATAATCCATCCGGACTGGCAAGAAGTGAGCAGATTTGGTGAGTCGATCAATAATCACCCAAATAGCATTATGTTTCTTTGGAGTGACAGGTAGCCCTGTAACAAAATCCATAGTAACTTTGTCCCATTTCCACTCCGGTATCAGAATAGGATGAAGTAATCCAGAAGGAACCTGGTGCTCAGCCTTTACTTGCTGACATATCAAGCATTTCCTTACAAATTCTGTCACATCCCGCTTCATTCCTGGCCACCAGTAATAAGGTTTCAAATCCTGGTACATCTTGTTACCTCCAGGATGCATAGCATAACTGCTATGGTGTGACTCTGTAAGGATGTTTTTCTTCAGCTCTTCCTGATCAGGTACACAAAGTCTTTTCTTGTAACAAAGGCTTCCATCTTCATTTAGAGAATAGTCTCCTTCGTTGCCATTCTTTATCTTTTCCATAACAGTTTTCAATCGAGCATCCTCTTTCTGAGCCATTTTCACTTGATACACAAAATCTGATTTCAATTGCATTTTCGCCAGCAAAGCTCCATCTGAAGTCATACTCAAACTAATATTCAAAGCTCGAAGGGCTGCAACCAAAACTATTAGTTAATTACATATATCACTTACCTATATTAAATCATTTGAAACCATTTACTTTACCTGTCATGAATTTCCTGCTGAGTGCATCAGCCACCACGTTAGCCTTTCCTGGATGGTAGTCGATAAAACAATCATAGTCTTTTATCAACTCCAACCAGCGTCTCTGTCGGAGGTTAAGTTCTCTTTGAGTGAGCAAGTATTTTAGACTCTTGTGATCAGTATAAATATAACATTTTGCGCCATACAAGTAATGCCTCCATATCTTCAATGCAAAGACAATAGCTGCTAGCTCCAGATCATGAGTAGTATAATTCTTCTCGTGAGTCTTAAGTTGTCGGGAGGCATAAGCAATCACCTTGCCTTCCTGCATCAAAACACAGCCTAGACCATTTCTGGAGGCATCGCTGTAGATCACAAAATCCTTGTCCGGTTCGGGTTGAGTGAGAATAGGAGCTTCTGTCAGCATACTTTTCAGTTTCTCAAAACATTCCTGACATCTGCCAGTCCACACAAATTTGGTATTCTTCTGCAATAATCGAGTCAGTGGAACTGCCATAGTAGAGAAACCCTTTATAAACCTCCTGTAATATCCGGCTAACCCCAGAAAACTCCTCACTTCTGTCACATTTGTAGGTGGTTTCCACTGGAGAATTGCTTCAATCTTTGATGGATCCACCTTAATACCTTCTGCAGAAATCACGTGACCTAAGAAAGATACTTCATTCAGCCAGAAGTCACATTTACTGAACTTAGCATACAGTTGTTTCTCTCTCAAGGTCTGTAAAACAATTCGCAGATGTTTATCATGTTCTTCTGGTGTCCTTGAATATACCAGAATGTCATCGATGAAGACCACTACAAATTGATCCAAATAAGGATGAAAAACTCTATTCATCAGATCCATGAAGGCAGCCGGTGCATTTGTAAGTCCGAACGGCATGACCAGAAACTCATAATGGCCATATCGAGTACGAAAAGAAGTTTTAGGTACATCTGCGGCTTTTACTCCCATTTGATAATAGCCTGATCTCAAGTCAATCTTTGAAAATACACTCGCTCCTTTCAGCTGATCAAATAAATCTTCAATCCGAGGAAGAGGGTATTTGTTCTTTATTGTGACTTTATTCAGCTGTCTGTAATCGATGCATAGCCTAAGTGTTCCATCCTTCTTCTTAACAAACAGGACTGGTGCTCCCCAGGGAGAAACACTAGGTCCTATAAATCCCTTATCAAGCAGTTCCTGTAACTGAATCATTAATTCCTTTAACTCTGCCGGCGCCATTCTGTAAGGAGCAATGGATATGGGTGCAGTGCCTGGGGCAACCTCAATAGAAAATTCTACCTCCCGGTCAGGTGGCAAACCTGGTAACTCATCAGGGAACACATCTGGAAAATCTCTGACAGTGGGTACTTCTGACACTTTTGGGTTATCTTTCTTTGCTTCCACTGCATAACACAAGTAGGCTATACATCCTTTCCTGATCAACCTCTTAGCTACAGTAGCAGATATCACATCAGACAAATAATTATGGCGCACACCAACCACTGTAATTTCTCGATCGTCTTCAAGCTTTAACGTGACCCTTTTCCTTTTACAATCAACAGTCGCTTGATGGGCGGATAGCCAATCCATCCCCAGAATCACATCGAATTCATGGAAGGGCAACTCAATAAGATTTGCCAGGAATATATGTCCCTGGGCACTAATAGGACACTGTCTGTATATCTTATTTACTACCACGCTATGCCCCAGAGGATTACTCACCAAGATATCCTGGTCCAAGCATGCCTCTTTCATCCCCTTATCCCGAGCTAATGCAGTACTAATATAGGAATGAGTCGAACCAGGATCAATCAAAGCATGAACTGAATCAGATAATAGGAGAAATGTACCTACTATCACATCCAGAGCATCCTCCTCCTCTCTGGTTCTGACAGCATAAGTCTGGGCTGCAGATCTTCTCTGGCCTTGAGATGACTGCCCAGCTGGTCTCGAGGCTGATGTGGTGGGAGTTGCTCCCCTACCACGACCTCTCGGTGCAGAGGACCCAGTACCTGACGCTGGAGATGCAACTGAAGCAGTCGGTAATGCCAGACAATCTTTAATCTGATGCTCCCTGGACCCACAGCGAAAGCACGCTCCAGTCTGGAATCTACATTCCCCATAATGAAATTTGCCACAATAATCACAAGCTGCAGCTGTCCCACTATCTCTATCTCGAGGAGTACTGGCAGCTGGTGTAATTGTACCTCGTCCATGAGTAGCACTACCTCTACCTCGTCCTGCTGGAACTGGAGGGCGGCTCTGAGGTGTAAACGATCCCTTTGACTTCTTACTTTGATCACCTTTTCCGCTCGACTGTCCTTGTTTTCTCTTTTGCTGAAAACGTGCCTGCCTCTCAGCCTGCTCAGTCTGGATAGTCTCTAACTTAATGGATGCCTCCACCATGGCTCTCAAAGTGGGGTACTGCTGGGTCCCTATAATCTGTCGGAGCTCGGTGTGAAACCCCCTCTCAAACCTCAGTCGCAACTTCTCATCTGTAGTCTGACTTTTATCAAGATATGCACTCAAGCGATCAAACTCGCGCTCATATTCTGCCACTGATCTGTTACCTTGTCTAAGCCTCCAAAAGGCATCTTGCATAGCCAACTTGTATTCTGACCCAACATATTTTAATTCAAACTGAGACACAAAGTAATCCTAAGTCAACTGATACGCTGGGATGTTCCTCCTAACTAAATCCCACCAAATAAAAGCTGGTCCTTGCAGTAAGGCAACTATACCTTCCAGCTTCTCTTCTGCTGAACTGTTGGTGATTTCAAAAAGCCTCTTTATCTTAAACAACCAATTTTCAGCCTGAGACGGTGTCAAAGGATCCATTCCAGAGAAGTCTTCAGCTCCTAACCTTTTTAACTGTTCCAGAATGGGTCTTCTTCTAGGTGGAGCTGGCTGAACTTGAACAACTGTCTGGGAAGACTGTGCTGGTCTCGTTTGCAGTCGTTGCTGGATATATTCAGCCATAAGATCAAGGAAGTCTGGCTGTGGAGGTGGGGGTTGCACTGCTGAAGGAGAAACCTGTGGTTGTGGTGCCTCTTGATGTCCAGTACCTATCGAAGCTTCACTTTCACCATCCCCCACCTGTCTATCTCGCTCAGATGACATCTTTACACTATAAAACAAAAAAGGAGCAGGTACATATTAGATTTCCACTAAACTTCATCACTTGTAATTGGCATGTATATATAGATACAGGAATTTAAATCATACTTATTCCCACTCCGATCTTAGGACCGACTAAACCAATGCTCTGATACCACAAAATGTAACACCCTTACTGTAACAGTCTTATCGGACAAGCAGAAGGTCGAAAATTTTTTTTTTCCTAATTCCCTTAACAATCAGTATGCATAAGTAACTTTCATTATTCAATGACCTATAACTGTTCAGAATTCACTATGCATTTAATAAAATTTTGGCAATATAACGGCTATATTCTTAGCTAGCCCCCTGAAAAGCAAACATTTACACAGCCTCTCAGAGGCACAACAGTTTAAATCAAATCATTTAACACATCCACAGATATTATCAAGCAACACCTGTATATCATTCATTCCCTGCACTTCCTTATCCTCATACTACCATAATTAACACAAAATACGATCATAGCTACACTAATATCTTCATATACAAACCATGATAAGTATATATATATATATATATATCTGTATATACATGCCACAAACAATCCTTTTAAATCTTTAGCTTCAAATTTTTCTCCTTTGTGTACCCATGCTCCAGTCTAGCTGTACCTCCACGCAGTAAATTCTACGTGCTGAGCATTAAACATGCCCAGCGGTGGCTAAAAATCATAGTATTTCCCTATACTATAAATATATTAATAATTTTAGCTTAAGTAACTTATTATCAATTTTTCTTATTCGAAAGCAATATTTATTTTAGGAGTGACTAATTTTCCGTTCAATTCATAAATTCTCTTATCTTTTCAAGTTAGTCCTTGAACTTTTTATTTATTACAAAAATGCCCTTTTTATTCTATTAATTACTAGTTTACCCTTTGTAGTCCTTATTTTCTTATCTTACCTTATTAGTTAACTTATAATTTACCGTTTAATCCTTGATTTAACCTTTTTCATGTAAAATTACATTTTAGTCCTTTAACTTTATGCAGTTGACTTTTTACTCAATTAGTTGACTAAATTTACCATTTTACCCTTATTACTTATTTCTTTTATTACTTTTATCAATTAATCACACCTTTTAAGCAAATTACCGTTTTACCCCTAACTTCTAAATTCTTTTCATTTTAGTCCTTTTTCATATAAAACTTTCATTTTAACTTTTCTTTCAAACTTTTAACATTTTCTTATCAATATACCCCTAGTACAGACTCGGCAGAAAACTTTCAGACCGGATATGCGGGACGTGGACCCCACAGGGCCACAACAGAATGAGAAATGACCTCCAAGAATCATTCCTCATATAACATATGACATGTGACAGTACGTATGATAAATATACTATGGAGATCAGTGATCCGTCCATAGTAAAGCAAGTCGCCATGACCTGCACCGCGGTATATGTATCCCTATGGCCAGCCAATTATATCCTGAACTAGGTTTTACTGCCTGACTCTTTCTAAGGGCACATATTTTCTTAATTTCTTACTTTCATTACTTGTCAATACCGTATCAATACTTTATCATTACAGTCAATCTTATTTACACATATTACAAAATATTTTACAATAATTCATCATGAAATCAATAAATTATGTCATAATTCATTCAATTGTCATATTTTTCAACTAATACCTAATTAATATTTATTTCGAAAATATTCATTTAATTTCCATAAATTCTATAAAAATTCATAATCATTAATTTACATTAGTATTAACATTAGGAAGCTTTAAATCACTAAAATCATCAAATTTTACACTAGTTTCTTAGGATATACCATTCGGCCAACACTATAACTCTCTCTTCTCATTGGTTTTTATTTCATTTAAAGTTTTTAATAGGCTTATATGACTCCTAAATGCATGAATATAACACTAATTTCAATTATATCACAATACATAAAAATTTTCTTAAGAAACCTAAAGGAATTTCATTAATTTAATTGGGAAATAAAAGGATTTATTAGTCACACACCTTTTTCTATGGATTACCCTTGCCTAGGCTTCATTTCCCTTTCCTTTGGCTTGAGAACTTTGCTCCTCTTCTTGAATTCCTTAACAAACCGAAATTTCCAACAATGTTATCTCAATTATTTTGGCTTCAAATGCTAAATTTAACAGCAAAAATGAACTCTAGGAACCCAAAAATTAGTAGTAGGCACCTAGAAACCAAATAAAAAACAATAAACTCACATACCTAATTTAGACACCTAAACTTTAACTCTAAACTTCTCTTGATTTTCTTCTTTGAATCAAGGATTGGAGCTGATGAAGGCAATCTAGAGAGGCTGAAATCACTTTAGGAGGCTTTGATTTGGTGAGAATTGGTGAAGAAATGAAAGAAAAAGAGAGGAATTAGAGAGATATACAATTCAGCCACCAAGAGGGAAGAAGAAGAGAGGAGTTTCCACTGGAGATTTCTGGAAAAATTCACCTTATATAGGTCTTCTAATTGGGCTATGGGCTGGGATTTAAGTGGGCCTTACACTATTTATTAGTTTAGGCCCAAAAATTACCTATTTTAAGCCCTAATTAATTTCTCTCACTTACCAACTTCAATTTTCTTAAAATTTGATTCCATTATTCATATCATATCAAAAATATGCTACCCATAAAATTTCAGCCCAATCGGAGTTCGTTTTAGGTTCGATTCAATTTTATCGGTCCAATTAAATCATATCGATCTGATTCCAAAAATACCAGTGTGGCCAAAAAAATTTACTTTTTGCCACCAAAATAATCTACATATTATTTTATGCATACATGTAATTTTTGATAATTTTTAGACTTCATTTGCTATTTTTAGTAACTAAAACGGTCAAAAATTCAATTAAAAATCCTAATTCCTAATTTTCTCGGTTTTCGTTCTTTTGGCTTTTGGAGGCCTATTTGACCTCAATTTCGCTTCAAATTTCAACCCTGAACTACTCGTGACTAGTAATTTCCAATAGTCCAATAAAAATTTTTCCACTTCCGGTTGTCATTTTCAGTCCGGAGACACTATTCACTGTCGGAAAGCACTATTCACGATCAGTCCGACGTTGAGGCCATTACATGTTAGCTTTGATTATCATCCATAATCACAGTTATGAGAACCACTGCTTGAACCATTCAAGAAGCATAACATGTGCTAATCTGTCCGAATTAACAATGTCCTATCTTATTAATTCTATGACTAGGGATATTTAGATATTAACACATTTGCATGCGATAGACATCTCACATCATGAACACCTTCATGATTGCCTTTGCACTGTGTTTATAATATCTAGGACTTCATTTATTAATTTAAGATTTACAAACTCATGTATTCAAACATAGCATTAATAAATGAATGATGCCTTTTATTAAGAATATAAATTTCATACATATGAAAAACATCCCTATTACATGGGCTCTAAGGCATACTCCCTAACATTAACTAACCCAACATATATCAATAATAGTACCTTTGAAATGCATACACATTCTCTTAGGGCCTTAATAGGGGTGTCACAATTCGCTCCCCCTAAAAAGAATTTCATCCTCGAAATTCATACTTGTATCCTTGTATTATATACCAAATCTCATCATTTACATTCCTATAACATTATCTTATCCCTAATCAAGCTCTATCCAATTCTATCTCTTCTTGCTTCTCCTATTCTCTATGTTATCACTATAACACCTATATCCTATACTTAGCTATTACTACAATATCATACACCATAAGACATATATTACAACGTTCCCAAGCTGAAAACATTTCTAATTAGATAACTTATAGATGAAATTATAACCATGTCATGTGAACTTAAGAGTAATACCTTAATCATATAAAAGTCCTTAATACATTACAATGTTTTCTCAAACTTAACATTAGTACTTATACAAAATTTGCAACATAATTAAAGTTTCCATAACTACAAAATATAAGGACAAAAAGAAGACGCTATTATCAATCTTCTAAGACTTGTGTTGGCCAACCTGCAGCAGATATCAGTCCTGGAAGAAATTCCCGTTCTCACAACCTACACGGATAAACAAAAATCCGTGCTAAGCTATAAAGCTTAGTGGGGATCACTAAATATGACAAACAACTAATCACAGTGGTCGTCAACAAACATACATTATGAACTATAAGTCTAACTTATGCCAAATTTTAATAAAAACAAAATGTAGACATAAGTCCACAGAAGATAACCAAATGACTTAATGATAGTAAATTCGGCATTAATGCTTTATATACACAACATTTAATCATATAAGCATGTTTATCCTTTAGACTTGCAATTCATTCATTGAATGATATACCACTGTTTATACTTAGTCATTCCTTCCACTTACTACATACTTTCGTATACCAGGAATATATACAAATACATATTCACATATGAGCTATGATCAACAAAGACATATGCATATTTGAAAGTAAGATAGAGCATTAGTACTATGAAAGTTTATCATTTATCAATTCTCAATAAAGAGCAAGAACGAGTAGATATAGGGAAAACAAATAACCCAATGTATTAATTTGAAAGCAATCACCAACATGAATACCTATACATAGCTCTTATATTCCATTGCTATAAAGAACATTTATTACAGCAAAACATTTTTTTTCATAGCTTTCATACATGATGAATCTTGCAAATCATTTATCTACCTAACGCAAGTAACATATTACTATAGAAAACATATTATCTCTATTATAGTCCACAACTTGATATTAATGATGCACTAGTTCATTTATATAACTCTGTACATACTATTTCTATATACGATAATCATGCAAAAGTGTATATCGCAACATCTTTTAATATCATACTATCCATATGTGCTGAAAAGGAATTTCACATATAAATTAGATTATGAAATCAATTTATGTTGTCATACTTCATAAAACTTTAAGTTGAACGTCAAACTTTTCTTAACTTTGGTATAAAGCCTGCACTACTCTAAAGAGGTGGATAATGGGTTATATGGTGGTACCCGAAGGTACAAGTCTATTTAGTCACCCAAACGGGGTTGACTACAACCCAAACGGGGTTGAAAATGATCCAAATGGGACCATGTCTGTCTGTTTAGTCACCCAAACGGGGTTAACTACAACCCAAACGGGGTTGAAAATGATCCAAACCGGACCATGTCTGTCTGTTTAGTCACCCAAATGGGGTTAACTACAACCCAAACGGGGTTGAAAATATCGCAGCTGCAAGGTATTCTTATAGGCATGCCTATCTATCCACTTCCTAGACTCAACGTAGGCAATAAAATCTACTTTATCTTTTCTTTATACAATCATATTCTTATATGCACATGTATACTCTAGTATAACCATAAACAATGTACTCATAAATGCGCTCATGTATAGCTTCCTGTAAACATTTCGTTGTTGGGCATTACTATTTTGTTCTTGTAATGCTATTCGATCATGTAATTATTCCGTATGTCAAGACTATACTGTATGATGTCATTTGTACTCGTACATAATCATGTAAAATCTATATATCTTCTTTAGTACATATACATATATGCATAATTCATAAACAATTCATATAATTTTCTCATATAAAACTCACTTGACAAGATACTCCTTCTCTAATGCATACACTTATATACATAGTCTCATATAACATTACCATTATATGCTTTAATGAAATTTCTATAAGGGAGTCTATAGCATTGTAGATATGTATTTCAGCATGTTAACATGTGACAACACATAGGCTTAATCATGTCATTTTAATTAAGTAAAGGCATATTCATACGTTTCACTTTACTCATCATTACCAACAACCCTTACTTAGGTATAAATATAAATATGTGTAAAACTTTATCAACAATCATATTACATGCCATACTTAATTCAATGTGCTTCCATATAACTATGAATTTATCATAACAACATATAGTTAAGCTATGCATACGTAATCATAACTTGATTTACATTCCTAGTTACATGTATTTCTATTTTAGACATTGCTTAATGATAACTGAGCATATATCATCATAAGAGTATATACAAACATTAGCCTTGCATATAACAATTATGTACAAATTTAATCACAAATATATGTTAGATATATTCCTCACTAGTCGTTACCTATGTACACGTGTGAAAGTATATGTATACATATAATTTTGTATTTAATAGTCATATTACATGCCCTATCCAATTCATTTGGTAATCACATAAATACATATTTAGCTTAACTAATTGAAAACCATAAAATAAAGTACGTTAAAGAAAATTTGCACAGGGCAGCATTCTAAACTCGACTTGTGAGCCACATTTGAAATTTAAGATGTAATTTTTAGGCAAAATTATCTTCTAAAATCTTATCCCCCTATGTGTCTAGTTTCCATAGCATTAAAATTCATCTTAATATCTGACCTATAGCTCGAGTTATTGAGAAAATACTATAGGCTATTGTTAAAACTAAAACAGTGTGGTCTGTCACTTAGAAAATTCATAACGTAAAATTTAAAAGGATATAGACCAACATTTCTTAATCAAAGTTAGACTTTCATGTCTCTATTTTCATCAGAATTTTATTTTGTAGCATTTCAACATCTCTACTAAAAGTTATGCCCATTATTGTAAAGTCTGTTTCTATTAGCAGTCCAGGGAAACTAGTCCGAATTCAACCCTAAATTCCATATACTTAGAGATAGATTTAAGTTTAGGTTTCTTCATATGAAATATAGGTATCGAAGTCTAGTTTCCAACGCAAAAATAATCACTCAATTTTCTGTTCTATAGCTCAACCTATGAGCAAAACAATCCAGATAGGTCAATCAGTCGTGAAGAAATGTTCTACTCGTGAAGAGGCTCACGAGTGAAGTAAAAAGGCAACATTTCACGACTCGTGAAGGGGTTCACGAGTGGAGAAAAAGGGCAGCATTTCACAACTCGTGAAAGGGCTCACGAGTGGAGAAAAAGGGCAACATTTCATGACTCGTGAAGGGGCTCACAAGTGGAGAAAAAGGGGTACATTTCACGATTCGTGAAGGGGCTCACGAGTGGAGAAAAAGATTAACATTTCACGAGTGACCTAGAGGAAAAGGGTGCACGACTCGTGAAGGGCTTCACGAGTTGGAAAATATTTCACGACTCGTGAAGAGCTTCACGACTCGGCAAAGACACTCACAACCAATTTTGTTCTTCATCTCGTTTCGATAAAACCCAGAAAACAATAACCCTAAATTTCTGTCACTAAGTCAAAGGAACCACAACATGTTCCAGCAAATTTGCATGCAATTATGAACAGCCTAAGTTCTCATACCTTGGCTGAAAATCCCTTGTCTTCAATGCCTTTCAATTTCCTTTCCTTTACTCTTTTTACCCTCCTCTTCTCCTTCACAAACATCATCATCATTCAAATAAAATTCCAGCACCTTACTCTACCATTACCTCATCAAAATGAAAAGAAGAAGGAGAAGAAGAAGAAGATGTCATTCAATTGAAGTTATTATCTTAATTTGATGCACAATTTCTCTTGATTAATCATCACATGCAAGAATTTCTTCTTTGGCTTCTTTAAGAGATTAACCATGAACACATAAGAGAGAGAGCAAAGAAGAATTTCTGTAATCTCACTCTCTAAATGTCATCCCTCTTTCCCATCTCTTCTCTTTCATGTGAAATATAGTATATATATAGTGGCAAGGAAATTTTCTTCCTTGGTCCCTCAAGATTTTGCATGTTCCACTAATTTCTCTCAATTTCTTGCATGTTACACCTTTGCCTCTCACTTTCTTGCATGTCTAACATTGACCCACAACTTGTCTTCTTTCTTTTAATTTTACCCTATCATATGCTATCTCTTATAAAATTGACCCCACTCATTTATTACTTTTTAACATTAACCTTTAAGTTTATATCCTATTTTAATTAAGCCCTCAAACTATATTCCCCTTTTTAATTATACCAATATAAAAGTCATAACATATAATTCACATATTCATCACATAATTAATGTTAACTTAATAACACTTACATCTCAATTGATCCTTGAAATAAAATATTATTTCAATTACACACAAAAATAAATAACTAGTTTATCCTTCAATAAATATAAACTCATAATAATTCATCTAATTAAGCTTGTTTAAACATTTATAATTGGGATTATGTCCTTAAATTCTACTAGGGCCTAATTTGGGTCCTCACAATCACATTTAGATTCCATTTAACTTTATCTCTTTATAAACATAATCCTTCCTTTACTATCACATCATTACTGCACTCAACATATATCCTGTCAGTTTCCTTTCTAGTTAGGGCCATGCATATAATCTGGTGCTTTTCATGTCTTGTCAAATGATCCAAATGCAATTATATGGAAGAATGAAGATTTTATATATGCCATAAAATGCAAATGTATATTCTTATATATCATAGATGTTTGCCCCAACCCATATCATGAATTTTTTAATCAATTGCCCATACTATTAAGGGGTCATCAATAGATATACCGAGCAACATAAATAACCTCAACTTATTGTCATAACAACTTCAAATATAGAAAACCTCATCAATATACATAAAGTTATTTCTCTTGCGCCATATTGAAATATTCTATATGTTGTATTAATACACTTATACTGCAATCTAAATACTAGTCATAAATTCATTTCATATCATTTAATGCTCAATTTTAACTTAAGATCCTACTATCATACATTGTGATTACTTTCAAAGCTTCATCCTATCTATTATTCCAACAATACATATAAGCACTTCCATTTTTAAATTCTATCAATACATATAAGTAATAATCAAAAGAAAAGAAAATAATTACCAAAAAGCCTCTTTGACAACATCTTATTTCATTTGGAACCTCAGTCCTATCGGTTTGCATGAACACGATCGAGTCCATAGACCTGTCCTTTATTACTATGATCTTCTTTTCCTTTTTGAGATACATCTAACACCTTAGGTTTCTTTTCACTTATAGATGATGTCTTACTTTTCTTTTGTGGCTTCAGGCAATTTACAATAAAATGATCTATATGCCTACAGTTAAAACAAACCCTTTGCTGAAATCTACACACACCCCAATGGTTCCTAGAATAATACGAGCATTTAGGAGCTTGAGCTCCTACATCTCGCCTTACTAACTCGAGTGTAGATTGAGAAGAATTACTAGCAAAACCCTTTTCCATTATCCTTTTTCTTTTACTTACTTTCACCTTTTTTATATTCTTATTTTAATTCCCTATAATCTCACTTTTCCCCTTGACATCTCTTGATACCCTATGCTCAATTAACTCTTGTCAAATTTGGATCAGATTGTGGTTTATTTCCTTTAACCCATTTACTAAAAAGGCCAGTATTTCATTACAAGTTACATCCGTAGAATCAGGTAGAAAAGTTTGAATCCCCAAAGCTGTTGACTTTACCAATCTATTTTCCAATTTCTTTTAACTTATCCATCGTTAAACCTATATTCAAACAAAATAGGGACAATCTGCATTAGGCTAACACGCAACCAAAACCTTCTATAATTACTTATTCTTATACTCTTATTGGCCAGAACTGCCTAAACCTAGGCGGTCTAATACCAAAAATTTAAAGACTAATCTAATCTCTACCAATACTTGCCATCATGTATACTATCTCATATAACCTTTCTTAGCACATCATACGAAATTTACAAAGAAAAAACTTTAGATTATTTTACATCAGCTTTTATGTTGATTTATACCACATTCTACTAGATACAATAATTACAAAGACCAAAATAAATTACACTATATACAAAATTGGACTCTTCCTATCTCTAGTGTTGGCCTTACTGTAGCAGATATTGTCCCACTAAGAAGAAATCTAACTTCAAGTACCTACACGGATAAACACCCGTGCTAAGCTTACTAGCTTAGTGGGGAACAAAGACAAATATTTGAAGATAATCTCTTATCATAGTCATCAATAGCTTTCACACATAGGCATAATATTAGTCAAATACAGTATGGAGTCATAGTATAAAATTTGTATAATAGTAATATAAGACTTTATTACAAAGGTGACAAGTTTTTAATGAAATTAATGACAACCATTAACTTATTATATGTGCTCACTAGTGTATGTTGACCGACAAGTAAATAAAATAGTCTTAAATAGTGAAAACATTAGTTATTCATGGTGATTATTATACACATATCTTTCTATAGCACCTTACATGTGTTATAAACATACTATATGCATGTATCATAGACATAGCTACATTCTTTTTCATATTCTCCTTATGCTATATATGAGTTCATATATAAATAATGATATTGGAAATCAGATCATGGTGTAATTAGCATATCATCTTATTAAATTACTCTTTATATTGCTTCCTTTATGCCCTGTATTAAGCCTGCGCTTTTCTTTAGGAATGTGGATAACGGGTTAACTGTAGCACCTGAAGGTACTAAACTATACTGTCTGCCAGATTAAGCAAAACTAAATGAGGTCGGCTACAACCTAAACGGGGTTGTTATGATCCATTTGGGATCAAAATCTATCCTGGAGACCTAAATGGGCCAAATCTGTAACATGGACCCAAATAGGGCCGAATCCATATTGTAGCAATTGCAAGATACCCTTATAGGCATGCCTATCTATCCATAACCTAGACACAGATGCAGGCAACTTTAACTTATTTTTCTAGTTATCTTTACTTTTTTCTTACTATTTTATATGCCTTTAACTCAATTACAACATATCTTTAAGCATAGTATCATATACAAGTTCATACATTTCTTTATGTTATTATAATCAAGTTACCTTTATGTACATATAAACACATATTAGTATCCATTTGTAATCATAGCAACATAGCTTTGATCATCAATGTATAATCTCAAGCTTATAAGCATTATATAGTTTACATTGTAATGCCCTTCATTATACCCTAGGAGAATTTTTTCACTAATTAATAATTAGGGTCTATGTTGAATTAAGCGTAAATACATAGAGAAGGACCTAATTGAAAGGTGAAAGGGTTAGTTTTGGAGCATAATTAGAAATAAAAGAAATATGAGGACCAAAGAGCAATTTTTCCATGTAAATGACATTTGGACCAATAGAAAAAGAGTTAGAGGGAGATATTTTGAGAGGTGGTCGGCCAAAGCAAGTGGTCTCCTTTCTTCATCTTCATCCTCTCTCAAACCCTAAAGTCTCTCTCTCAAAACCTCTCTCTAGATCTCATGGATTTTTGGCAAGAAGAAAGATTTAGTTAGTTTAATTGTAAGGTATCCTTGTCTTTTCTTTTTGCTATGTATTATTCATTAAACAAAGTGATGGATGTTCATAATAGTGTTCTTATTTCTTAGAAAGAGAAGCTAGCAAAAATAAAGGGAAATAAGTTATTCAAGGGTGAAAAGATTTAAAGCTTCAAAAAGGTATGGGAGCTTGCATGGTTGTGTGTGTGTGTGTGCTTGATTTTTTAGACATGAGTGATATCTTTACTGCTGCTATTATATGTTTTAAGTATTAATATTAAGCTTGAAAGTGGGTTAGAAGTGAAATAAGCAAGTTTTGTTAAAATATACAAAAATCTGTGTTAAAACTCAATGGATTAGTTTGTACTCTTTTGGTAATATCTTGAATTATATTTATTTAAATGGAGAAATTCTAGTTGGTATAGAAACTAGACACACATATCTTGATTTTGTTAGAAGAAACCGAGAACTAATTTTCAATGCATGATAGTGAAATTTGTATTGAAATCTGGTTACAGCTGTTACCCCATTTTTGGGAATAGCTTGTGGTTTTCTTTGCATATCATAAGATTTACAGGTTCTATTGAGATTATTTTTGGTGTTTTGGAAACTTGAGACATAGGCCTATAACTTTGTAGAAGGGCATATTGACCGGAAATGTTGTTTTATAGGTCAAAATTGGGTTAAAACCCGAAACTGGAAATCTGCTATTGGACAGATCAAGGCATCATGGTTACTAGGTTTTTGGTAGTAATCGTGAGCCACCCCAGTTTTCAATCCAGAATGAAAATCCATCCTAGATCACGGTTACTATGAATTTTATAGTAACCGTGACCTATTTCCGTAGCTTTACTTCACGGTTACCATCCAAGGACCAGTAACCATGAGGTAGTTAGCCTTCAGTCCAGAACCGAAGAGCAACCTATGTCATGGTTACTATGAATTGGGCAATAACCATGACCCCTATTGCATGATTAGGCTCACGGTTACCATGAATTTGGTAGTAACCGTGACCTTTCTTTGTATTATGATATTTGGAATTTTATGACCCCACTTGATGCCTAAACCTACCTAAGCCCTTCCTAAGCTTATAAATCATTTTAAAATTGCAATTATATAGTAATAAATTCCTTTAATCATAAGAATTGTTTAAGAATGGGAAGTTAAGGTTCCATTACTTAAAGTATAGTGTGCGTGTATTTGCTTTAAAATAATTGCAGTATAATGATTATTGCCTAAGCTATGAAGTTGGAACTGTATTCTGTTATAGTACTTTGCACTCATCCATGTTATAATGGATTATATTAGTACAAATTAATAACATATGGAATATGATTTGTTTTGCCTGCACATAAACACTTGGTGGTGGATAGATAGGGTTACAGTCGCAGCTGCTATAGTTCGACCCATTTGTGTTCATAGTATGTCTCTAAATGAGACCACAGCTCTAACCCTGGTTGGGTCCACAAATTTAATACCTTCGGGTATCTATATGTTTGATACCTTATGGTATTCACAGCACCTGTTATCCACACTCACAAGAATTTAAGCAGGCAGTTTATAAAATGAATGACATGCATACATAGTTTGCAATCTTTTATTACTATGATTAAATGATACAATTGCTTCTTCCAATAATGTACTTAGTATTATTTCTTAATGAAGTAAATGCATTTTATTATGTATTATTTTTGTATGCTTGGTGATAACCACTATGAGTGGTTATCAACATGTTATTTTTATTCCCTACTAAGCTTTATAGCTTAGCACGAGTGTTTATCCATGTAGGTTCACAGGTCAAACCTTTTCTTTAAGGACAAAGCCAACATTAGATTAGGAAGAATAATTTTGATGTTTGAGACTCGTTTTTGGAACCTTTTTGTGATGTATTTTGTATTAGAGTCATGTGATTATCAAGTTTGGTAATTAATAACCCACTAGTATTTCAATGTAACAAACTTAATTTTATATGATTTGTAAAGTATATATATGGATATATATATGTATCTATATGCATCATTAATAGGTAATTCATATGTTAAGATACAGGATAGTTGAATAGATTAATAGTATCCCATATATTATGGATTAATGAAATATAATTAGTAACAGTAATTAGGATAATCTAGTATAGTCATTACATGCATGCTCTAATTGTAACAGCTTTAGTCATGCATGATCCTTACCATGACTATATGACACACTCATAAGAGTTACATATATATGTATGATTTACCTTGTACATATACTATTCATACTTATATCTAGGCCTATTATATTATGTCTAATGCATCACATTATGCGCACATATATATCTAGATATATATCCAATGTATTCCAATACACATACATATACATCTACATATATCAATATCCATACCTGTCTACAATAATGAGGTTGGAACACAAATGCATATTCCTGAAAGTATAAATATCCATGTACAACTATAAACATATACTTCACCTAATTAGAGTATTAGTGGTTTTATATATATATATATATATATATATATATATATATATATATATATATATATATATATATTTTTGTATCTTTAAGTATACATGTTTATGCCCTTATTGATATTTGTATATTCTAATCACATTAGTTTACAAACATACAGTTTGATATATGAGCTTGGTAATTTCTTGAATTAACCTATGTGTGTAATTATATATATACACATACATTAAAGCTTAGATACTAATTCAAATAATTGAGAATGTTTGTATACACATATATATAACACTATAACATTGTACTCTAGCTTAATAACTTAAAGTATATACATGTAATCACTTTCATGTTATTCACACAAATAATAATCAATATACATATTCATGTGTTTTCTATTTAGTTATATTCTGATAGTTTCATAATTAGTTTTACATTAAGGTACTTCCAATCCGCTATGTATTTATATCATATTATAAGTTAATTGTTCATTGTTAAATTGATCAAAATCCTTTATTTCATCAAGAAAATGGGAAAAAATAGAGAAGAGAATAGAAGAGGGACGATTCGTGACACTTGGGGTTACTTGTGATAGAGATTAAAGTGGGACGATTCGTGACACCTGGGATGACTCGTGATAGAGACAATTTCCCTAGTTCATTTTGTTTTATAGTTTCATCATATATGCAACTAGATGTAGCCAAAATGGTCTTCTATAGACTTGTGACCATATGTTTCCAATTTTCAAATCATTAAAATTTGTTCCATTTGGCTTTATAAATCTCAAGATATTCACCAAACAATGTGGACTGTTCCAATGAAAGGGCAACAGTTATGGTCAAGATTCAAGCTAATTTTTGAATATCACAGGGAATGAAAAAATGTTGGTGTCTTCTTATGAAACTTAGACTTTTTGAGTCTAGTTTCTATTTCAACTAGAATTACTCAATTTGGAATCCTCAAACACCATATATAGGTAAAATAGTTTGGACATGTCCATTGAACTCAAGGACAACTTTTGCCAACAAGAAGGCTCTATCTCATATTTTGGTTCCTATGGCAACTCAACCCTCAAATTCATATATCCTTCCATTAAAACTTCCAATCTAACATTTCTAAAGACTAAAATGAAATAAACACCCATGAGGATGGTAAGAAAGTTCTCATACCTCATGATGACCATTTCTTTCAAGCTTTTCCTCCTTTTGCTTCTTGCCTGTGCTTCTCTCTCTCTTTATTCATAATAAATCATAAATTATTATAATTAAAGATCTATCTAATACCTTAAACTATTATTTAATTTTGAGAAACAAAAAAAAAAGAAAAAAAGAGAGGATCCTTACCTTAAGGAAGCTAACCTTTAAATTCTCTCTCCTCTCCATATGGTTGTATCTTAAGGGTTATATAAGGGTTAGAGTATTTGAGTTTTGAGAGAAAATGGTGACCTTAAAGACCCTTGAAGTGAATTGGCCGACCATCCCTTTAAGTCTTGGGTTTTCTTCCTTTCTCAAGACACTTCTAGAAAGGCTAGGTGTCATGTTTTCCTTGGACCATTTGTTGACTTTGTACAAATTTCACTTAACTCCCTTTTTTCCTTCAATTTCATGTTTATTCCCATAAACTCTCTTTTTCACTTTTCAATTAGGTCTTTTAACTTATATTTTCTCAAAATTAATCACACATATAACTTAATTCAAAATGGCCATTTTACTCTTCATCTTTTTAAACAATTACCTCTATGTCCTTAACCTTTAATTCATTGAATAACCCAATATATATCGATAATACTATCTTTGAAATGCATATACATTCTCTTAGGACCTTAATAAAGGTGTCACAGATTCGGCTCTCAAAGATGTAGTGTAGACCATAGAGAGTATCATATTTTGTAAATTCTTAATTGTTTATCTAACTAAAATTTAGTATGTGTACAAGTAATCAAAACTTTATATTTGCTATAAAGATTTAAATTTAATGATATGTAGTTGGTACCAATGTCAATTGAATTATATAGTGATGCTTACAATGGTTAAATTGAGATGATTTATAGTGACTGAAGCATCTCGAAATAATGTGAGGGGTATTAGGGTATTACATACCTGTGATGTGCAATGGAGCCTGCTCGATTCTGGTTGAGTTCTCAAAGGCACACTTTTAGGGTCCAAAATCATATGAGGCTTGCTATAACTCATAAATTGGCCATTTCACAATATAAAGGGATTTTAGGCCCAATTTATTATTAGTGGTCAACCCATGAAGCCTTCCAATGTGGGCTTAAAGAGTCAGGTTTCACGGAGTCGCCACCTAATAGAACGTTGGAAAATGAATCTCAACCTTTTGATGTCCTAATAGAGATCAGTGTTTAGGACATCACTTTTACTTAGCATCTCGGTTAAGTGTTTCTTATAATTAGATTTTATTTATTAACTCCGTTCTCACATGATGCAATATGATTTAATTAAATAAACACATCAATCAATTAGGTAAAAAAATGAGTAAATTAAATAAAGCAAATAATCTTACTTAATTTATTATAAAAGCAAATCGTCCAACTGAAAATTAAAATACATACATAAATTAGGGTATTTATTAGATTTGGTAACATTAGTTCCCTCATGCACATTTATAAAAGGAAATATGAAGAGTCTTTATCAATTTTTAGAAAACACGGGATGAATGATCCCAATCTTGATGAAAATATAACTCTTTTTATTATGTGGTTTTGGGATAAAAAGGTGGACATTAGTCCATTTTGTTTGAGAAACCCAATTTAATTAAGTAAAATCATTTGAGCCTTTTTTTATTAATTATGCCAAAAAAATCTTTTTCTTACTAAATTATTGCATCCCCAAATTAGAATAAATCAAAAATAATAATTAAAGTGCTAAAAAATGAATAAATACATAAAGTACACCAACAAAAAAATGTAATTAAATAATGCAAAATAATTAAATGCGATAAAAAGGTAGGGAGAGAGAAAAAAATGCATGAAAGACCGCCTCCAAAATTTGCTAATCTCCCAAAAATGTACTCTAAAATAAGGAAACAAAATTGCTTAAACAAATACACAAGGAAGCAAATTAATTAGCACATGAAATCAAAATAAATCAATGATCAAATTAAATCAATTAATTAACTAGAAATACTTATAAAGCATATTTTAATAAAAAATAGAAGAAAAATATGAAAATCATGTCTAACAGAAATAAAAAATGAGATTAAAATAGATCTAAACATGTAAAACAGACAAAACATGTAAAATACTTGGAAATGCACTGAAAAAAAGGGCTAAAATAAAGGCACAGATGCCCAAGGGAAGGATAGGCAAGATAAGGAGAAAACACCATGATGTCCCATCTATCTTGTTGATAGACGACCGTCTGTCGAGTCTTCTTACTATCTGTCACTCAAAGGAGAGGCAAAATGCAAGAAATATAAGTCTAAACAAAGAAAATCAAGTTTATGCCCTAAACATGCAATTCTATGACCTTAAAACATATTGAATCTATATAGAAATAATAAATGGGATTTAAATCATGCCAACACAATATAAAACATGTAATTGTGAAGATTAAATCGAACAATTCTAATATATCAATGGGAAAACATCAAGAAACACATCATGCCATTCTAATGCATGTTAAACAATTCAACCAGTCATGGCATAATAGAGATCATTAACAAATGTAATAACTAACACAACGACATGAAACATGGCACCATGATTGACAAATAAATATGTTTAACTAGATGACGAGAACATGAATTTAAAGAGAGAAAGTGAATAGAGCCTAGAATATTACCCTCAAGAATTCACGATTCTATAACTCTAGAAAGCGTGCTCTCAGTCCTATTCCTTGATTCCCAATTTCAAGATAAACTGGTGTTTGTTTAGTAAGAAAGAAAATTATTTAGAAGTTTGAGACCTCCAAGAATAGAGAATTGAACTTCTCTCTCTCAAAAGTTTGCTTTTGATTTTCCAAAGTGAGAATCCCCTTTTTCGAAACCCTAGTTTTTTTTAATTACTTGGAGAGGAGTTAGAGATCAACTCTAACTCTAATCCCTCAAAATTGAAAGCTTAAATCCCTTAAAATTCTACCCAAATTAGATCCTCCCAAATCTTATCTTTATCCAATATTTTCAAAACTGAAAAATATAGGAAATTAGAAAATAACACCACAGATGGGCATCTATAGTTGATAGATAGTCATCATTTACATGAATTCATAAAATTATAAAAATACCTCTTAATCTGACCTAGATTGAATGGAAATAGCCACAAATGGCCATCCCTTATGACAGACGACTGTCTATCACTAGCAAAGGCCAAAACTCAAGTCCTTTGAAATATTTTCAAACCCTTTGGAAAATCAAAGTTGAAACCCACAAAAACATTTATAGAAATGTTGAAATCAAGGTCAAAACTTTGAGATTTATCCTCTCTACCAGAAATATAATTGGTTCCTCATTATAGAGTAACCTTGATCTAGGTTGCCTTGGATCACAGTGTCTACAGTTGCCTCCAATTGTGGGGAACTGGTGCACTAGTGCCTAAGTGAGCCAAAATTCAAAGTAAAAGCATAAAAGATGCATACTTGAGGTAGCGAATCTCTAGTTAATTGATTTCAAACACGTACCATTCGAGGCAGTGAGTCTCTAGCTGAGTAGTTAACATCACCTTGTTGATATGTTAACCCTTGGTTGGGTACTTATTATCAGTTTGTCAATGTGTTAAACCTTGATTGGTTAGGTAGTTATCAACAGCTTGTCAATGTATTAACCCTTGATGAACTATCTAATTAGTGCTAGCTTGTTAGCATGCATAATCGAAAGGAGTTGTTTGTATTTAATTAGTGCCAACTTATTGGCATGTAGAATTAGAATGAGTTATTGGTTGGTTGATGCCATCTATCGGCATGTCTAACCTTGCTATTGTGTGGCTGTCACCCTCTGTCGACATGATTAACCTTGTCACAGTGGTTGATGCCATTTGTAGGCATGTCTTTCCCCTCTTGAGTTAGTATTCTTAATGGAAAGTTTTTGGAAAATATGCATTTATGAGGAGTCACTGATAGCATACTCTATGGCTTGCTTCTATTTGTAGATCTACCTTAAAGACATTATAAAATAATTCTTTCCGTTATCATTGGAAGTCAAAAAACCTTTTAGACTATCCGTCTTTCAGTGTGCTTCGATGTTATACTGCGATCTTGGCTTTAGTCATGTGGATTAATCTTTGATGAAGTGTTTCCCTTTGTCTCAACCATATGGATCAATCACTAGTGAAGTGCTTCACTTTGTCTTCAGCCATATGGATGAATCATTGGTGAAGTATTTCACTTTGTCTTCAGCCATATGGATGAATCATTAGTGAAGTATTTCACTTTGTCTTCATCCATATGGAACAATCACTGGTGAATCATTTCACTTTGTCTTCATCCATGTGGATTAATCACTGGTGAAGTATTTCACTTTGTCTTCAACCATCAGTTCAATAATTCCCTTATCTAAAGGAAATGAAAGGGATTATGAAATCTCTTTTAGATCCTTTTAGAGTTAGAAAATATCTAAACTTCTCTTTGCTTTGTATCTCTTTTGATTTCAACTTGTTCAGGTGGCAAGACTCTTCCAAAGTTAGAAAATATATATACACTTCTCTTTGTTGTGCATCTCTTTTGATTTCAACCTATTCAGGTCACTCCTTATGGTGTTGCAGGTATCTTAGAGCAATAACAAAGGAAGAAGAAGAATCATATACTCCCAACCTTTCCATTCACAAACACTTTATCCTTTTGATCCATTTTAATGTAGGTATCATCAACAAGTTTCTCCATTCCATAAGCAAATAATATGTCTACTAAAGGTTCTGACATTTCCTCATGACTGTGTCTCCAATATAGGAAAAACCATCATCATCAAGGTTGTTTGTATGATGACTATTTGTGAAATGTGGAATATGTGCCTTCTAGGAGGGCTTTGGTACCTATGAAAAAGGTGCATTATTAGTGCCTTGCTTATTGAATTTTGGAAGACTTATCATTTTACAGTGTTATTTTTGTCAATTATGGTCAAGTGTTGTCAATTCATTCTTTTGCCATTTTCTTTGTTGTGTTTACTCTTTATTCATTTAACTTGTTGCTTTTGTCATTTTTATTTTTTTTGTTCTTATTATTTTAGTTGCTCTTGTCATGTTCATTGCCTTGTCATGCATTTTAGTCTTGAACAAAATAACAATGAAAAATAAAATGCAAGAATAATTATAAACACTAAAACATAAATAAATACACATCATCAATTTTACATACATCAAAATGTCTAAAAAGTTTTAAAACTCCCTAAATACAAAATATATTACTACTGTGATGACCTAAGTGGTGAATAGAAGGCTAATGGCCTAGAAGGTCTATGTGGTGCTACTACCTGTTGTGGTGCTAGTGGCTGCTCCTACTACTACTAGAACCGAAAATCAAATCCTAAAAGTGCATCAGGTAGTGGTTGTAGAATCTATGTGATCACCTCGAACAAATGATCTGAGCTCACCTCAACCCTGAGACGACTCAAGAGTGCTTCTCTAAGTACCTTATAAGATCACCTCTCAGGTTCCTAATGTATCGTCTCAACTGCTCAGTTTGAACCACAACCTTTATGCCTCTGGGGACGTCTCCTTAATGTGCCTTATCTGCTAGCTAATCTAGGTAATAGAATCACCAACCACCTATATGGTGTCATCAAATCTCTACTTGGCTGATACCAAGTGTACACGTATACACATCAGCCTAATGCTGAGCCTACATAGATCGTATAAGGGCTAGGATGGTTTACAAAGTCTAATCCTACCACTGAATGGCATCTTCTATAGTGGATAGCCTCCTAGAGATATCAATTGATGGTGGTGCTACTGGAGGTGGCACCAGCTGAATAGGCAGTAGAGCATTAAAAGTAGATACATTGGGATGGCCATATGGAATAAACCTCCTATGTACTCTAGAACGAGAAAATTAGGGTTATATTGGAGATCGTACTAGTAGAGATACTGCTAGTTGAGGTAGGCTACCAAATAGGTTATCCAAATCAACCCTTATATCCCTCTCCAAGTTTAGATCCATATCTGCCCCCTGTGGCTCAGTTTGTAGAGCATGCTCAAGCTAAGATGATGGTGTTAGAGGTGCCTCGTGCTCCTGGCCCTAATCCTCTGCTAGTGGCTCTAGCACAATGGGTGGTAATCTACACTGCATTGTGGTCTCTAGGACTATCAGCAAGCTGTACTATCTGGCCTATCTACAAACTAGCTTGACTATCTTTATAATAAAGGTTGCCTATAAATCTACAAAAGTGTCCTCCTTGAGTGGTAGCCCAAATGTGCTCTCGTATGCCCCCCAAATGTAATAATAGGTGGGTCACCACTCTTCCAACACATATTTGTGTGGTAAACTATGTGGCCACTCTAACCAGGGTGGAGATAATCTCATGAGTGATGTCTACCCTCCTATGACTGTGCATGGCCTACAAATAAAAGATGTCAACCATATTAACCAACCCAAAGCTATCGATACGGCTGAGGTATGAGGTGGCGAGGACCCTCTAGATATATTTGTAGGCTTGGGTAGCCGGCGTGGTGCTTTTAGCTGTGTCTGGGTGGTACACTGCTCTTGGTAATGTGATATATGCCTAATGTTACCCATCACTCCTCTTTCTAAGGTTAGGAAATCTGGACCAATAAGCAATCCCATGGCCTTAGTGAATTGGTGTCTCATGATGCTATATGGGTGCCTCAAACCTTGAAGGTGATGACACCCTCCTCCGTGTATGGTTTTTGGAAGCATCAAGAAATCCCATGCAATGCTTGGATAGGTGAGATAGGTAAGGTTAAAGAATGTTTTCCAAGTCGCAGCAACAAGTAATCCATCCACCTCATCTAGCATACCCTCATTCTATAAGAAAGAACAAGACATAAATTGGCTGCCCCGATACCGAATCCTAAATAAGGCTCGGTACCTACTAGCCTCTCATTCAATCATCCACTTTGAAGTCCTAGGCCCATTAATGGGTTTCTAGCAATCATGCACGATAATCAGGGTCAAAATAAATTATCTACAAAAATCCTAATGTAATTTCGACAGCATTTCAGCTAGGAATATTCCTGCCTCTGCAAAGAAATTTGATTCAAACAATATAGGCAATAGGCAACGTAAGCCAGAAAGCCATCGGGCAATTCAATTTAAATTTAGTTAACTTAAGTCAAACAAACATGATTCTTATTTTACTGCACTTAACCTTGACTAAACATCTTTTGAGCGGCACGGACAACATTTGGTTCATTATGTTTAATCCCTTTCCTATTTCTATATCTAACTGATAGACGGGGACCAAGTGATGCCCAACTAACAAAATTTTACCTCTTACTTTTCTCTCTCTACTATCAGGAAATGGCACATACATTTCGAGTGCACTCGGTGAATTTTCCCTGCTTATTATTTTCATTTTATTTCAATAAAATTACAAACAAACAACAGTGTTACTATTGTAACCCAGGTCAACCTTTTCTTTTTGTTTTTCTTTCATTTTTCTTTATGTTTTACTTTTTACTTTTTACTTTCTTTGTCTCATTTTACTATTGTAACTAACTAAAGAGGCAAATTACAACATTTCCATAGTCAATCACAAGCGAAACAAATTCCCATAAAAGAGAAAAAAATGCAATTTCAATCCTATCAGACAGAAAACTAAAAAAAATCAATAAATGAACGAAAATAAAAAATGAAAATTATTCTTTCTAATTATTCATATATACATTTAATTAATTTGGGAGAAAAATAAAAAGAATAAGGAATTTAGAGCCTAACCTAGAACCCTAAATTGGGTAAACTAAAAAAACTTGATGAAACTTGAAATAAAAGCCACCTTGAGGAGTGCACTAACCTAGGAGAATTTTAGCATGAATGGTTTCTGAAATGGTCAAGAAATAGGGGAGAAACACTCCAAAAACCAAGAAGTGAGATCTTAAAAATCACAACAATGGCAGTTATGGAGAGAAGAGGGGAAGAGGAAGAAGAAAAAATGCTTTTTTTAAATTTTGAGTGACAAACAGGCAGGGCATCTATTGTGAGCGAGCGGTGGCTGCCATTTATATCCCATCTGTAGCTCCTTTTTCCTCATTTTTGTTTTTATTTTTGTTTTTTTATTTTATTTTTTCATTATTTTTATTTTTTCATTTTATCTTATTTTACCCCAACCAATTACTTTATTTACACTAACTCATGTTGTTGTTGTTGTTGTTGTTGTTGTTGTTGTTGTTGTTGTTGTTGTTGTTGTTGTTGTTATTATTGTGATGAGTGCTGGAGCCACCTTGTTTCAGGTTCGATTATTAGAGGCCTACTTTTAGGGTTCAAGGCTAGAAGAGGCTCACTATAACTCATAAATTGGTTACTTCACAATAAAAAAATTTATCAAACCCAAATTATTGTTGATAATCAACCCATGAAGGCATTTATTAATGGGCTCAAAGAGGTAAGTGTCATAGAGTCATCACCCAACAAGACATTGGGAAAGGAATATCGACCTTTTGATGCCCAAATAGAAATTGGTGCTCGAAACATCACTCATATTAGGCACCTTGGTTATGTGTTGTTTTATAAATGGGTTTTAATATGTTAATCCTCTCTTTTCTCTCACGCGATGCATTGCAATAAATTAAAATTAATAAAAGTGGTAAATAAATAAATAAATTAAATTAAACTATTTAAAATTATTACAAAAGCAAATAATCCGAAAATAAAATAACATACATACATAAATTGAGACATTCATTTGGGTTGGGATCATTGGTTTTCTCATGCATATTTTTACAAAAATCCTCTTTTGTCCTTTATTTTTTTTTTGGATGGAAAAATGGACATTGGTCAAAGTTTTGAAGGAAAACCCAAGTTGATTAATGGAAATCATTTGAAGCGCCTTTTCCTTTTAGATGTGCACATAAGCCATTTTTTACTAGCTTACATCCTCGAAATAAAATACATCCAAAAATATCAAAAATAATAAAATAAATAATAAATAAATGAAATAACTGAATGGACAGGTAGTAGTCATCAACCAATCGGGGGCACAATCCCTAATGAAAAATGCCTCACAAAATCTCCTGATAGCAGTGGCGATACCACTTGAAGAGGGAGGGGGGTAATTACCCCCCTTAATTTTTGAAAATTTTTTAAATATATATATATATATATATATAAATATATATAGACAATTTTGGCCCCTTTAAAGCAACTTTATATTCATCTCATTACAGAGTACCAACAAATTAAGCAAACATATGTCATTCATCTTATTACAAATTTAATTTTATGTTTTGCATGTTTGAGTTTGGCTAATTCATTCTCTGCATATGACAAAGGCAAGTTACTCCATGTTGCTCAATTTTATCTATTTATTTTTCTACTATTCAGCTCATGATTCTTGAAAATTAATTGGAAACATATATCATTGATATGAGTTCTAGTAGTGAGTTTTCAAACATTACAAGAATTGATGATCTTACTGAACATATGGTGTAAAGAAAAAAAGATATTTTATATCATTTGGTTTATAAACTCATCAGTTTATCAATTGTTTTATCCGTTGCGACTGCAATAGTTAAAAAAGCATTTTCTACTATGAAATTTGTGAAGAATCAATTACATAACAAAATGAGAGATCAATGGATGACTGATTGTTTGATCACTTATATTGAAAAAGATGTATTTAATATTATTGATAACGAAGTCATCATTTGTCGCTATCAAGGCATGAAAACTCACAAAAGACAATTGTAGTTTTTTTAAAATATGTTAAATGAATATTTTTCTTTATTTAAAATTTTATTTATAACATTTATGCTATATTTTTTTAAGCATGACATATATTTTTGCCCCCCTTAATTATAAATTATGGCTTTGGCACTGCCTGAAAGCAAAAGAAGTTACATACTCACACAAAGCCACTAAAAGGTCAATAAATTAGCATTATTAGAAAAACACAAATAAATAATAAAACACAAAAAAAGAGAATTATTCATTCAACCATATGTACAGAATTAAAATATGTATAGAATCAAAAATAAACATTTTGGGGATCAAAGATGTAATGCAAACAATAATAAAATACATAAAATACACAAATAAAAACCCAAAAACCAAACACAGACGCCCCTAGAAGGGTGACGGATGGCCACAGCTGAAAGAGGGATGGGACGAGAAGGAACTCCCGTAATGACTCGTTTGTCGCTTTGACAGACAGCCATCCATAGGAGCTTTTTCTCATCTGTTACTCACAAAATGGAACAGAATGCAGAAAAATCACCCAAAAATCATTAAAAATTGCAAATAACCTAAAATACTTGATTATTAAAGCCAAAAAATGCCAAAATAAGATTATAACCCTAAAACATACATTAACTATTCTAAAAACTCATTAAAATCCAGAATAACAGAATAAAAAATAAAGCTCAAACATATATAACAATGGAGAAAACCCTAGCTTGATCACATCATTAGCATGCACATTGATCTAGATTCATACATCATTAGATTTTAAACATATATATCATCGAAACACAACACATAAACACATTTATTTCAACAATAATCAACATGATCGTGCATGATAATTTTTAGAGAAAGAAAATAAAAGAGGAGGCTAGAATATTTCCCTTAGGAGATTCTAACTCTGAATTCCTTAAAGTCCAGATCTCCACTTTGATTGTATTCTTTGTGTTTCATAAATTTGAACCATTCTTTGTGTGTGTGTTTGGATCGAAAGAGTTGTTCGGGAGTTTTTCTTTTTAGAGAGAGAAATTAGTTTTCTTTCCCTCCAAGAATTATCTCTATATCAAGAATGATCTCCCTCCCCTGGAAACCCTAAAATCTTTTCCTTTTATACTTAAGGTAGAGATGGAGTTTAATTCCAACTTTATCTCTCCAAATCTGGAGAGATAAACCTCTTAAAATTCGGATTAAAATCCCTCGACATCTATCTTCTATTTTTGAATTTCTAGAAATGTGAGAAATCTTGGTATTTAACAATAGACGGTCGTCCCTTATGACAGGCAACCGTCCTTTAGGTAAAAACCTAAAATTTCCTAAAAATATCCTTGATCTGACTTGGACATGAGAGAGACTACCATAGACGATCGTCCCTCAAGGGATAAAAAATTGTCTGCCACCACTGAAGACCAAAATCAAGATTTTTCATGCTCTTTTGTTAAAATCCTTTGAAAACACTTGAGAAATCATAAAATCTTTGATAAAACTGTGAGAAATTCACAATCGAAGCTTCGAGATCCGTACTTGTTGTCAAAAATATACTATTTCATCATCATTGAGTAACCTTGATCTAGGCTGCCTCGGGTCATGGTATCTACAGCTGCACCCAATTTAGGGGAGCCGGTGCACTAGTACTAAAGTGAGCCAAAATTCAGAGTAAAAAGGGAAAATATGCAAACCTGAGGTAGCGAATCTCTTGATTGATTAAAAAATGTACCTTCTGAGGTAGTAAGTCTCTTGGTTGATTAAAACATAAACTTTTTGAGGCAGTGAATCTCTTTAGATGTACAAGCAGAGTCAGATAGACTTGTTGTATTTGATCAGCGCCAATTTTTTGGCATGCAGAATCAAATGAGAATAAGTGATATTTGGTTGGTGTCATCTTTAGACATACCTAACCTTCCAATTGTGATGGTTGGGCCTTTTGGGTGCAGCTACTGCTTTTGAAATAACATTCGACTTGAGGAGTTTTGGCAAATATGCATTTGTGAGGAGTCACTAACATGCTTTAAAGCTTGTGTTTTACAGGTTTAGGTCTATACTGAAGATATTTGGGCGTCATATTGTAATCTTGGCTATATTTTGTGCACTTACCAATGATTATGTTGCCATTCTATTGATTGGCACCAATGTAAGGAAAACCATCATCATCGAGGCTGTCGACATGTATGATCTTACAATGTGTTTACATTGTCATTAGGCTTTCACCTCTTGTCTAATAGTTCTTTATTGTCAATATTAGTCTTATGACTTCTTATGTGTTCAGATAGAAACATCCTATGCTCTAAAGAGTATGGATCATTGCCCAAGGGTCCTCTTGGTTATAGTCTAACTAAACATTAACTGCTATAATTCCATTCTAACCTTGTGATAATCTAGGTTTTACAAGGCAGCTAGTGGTAAAAGTTCCAAAATGTGGCCTTTCCACAACTTAGACCTGATAGCAAAGACATGTTTAGTTTACAATGATTGTACTTCGTATGTTACCTCCCATCAACTCTAGCAAAAAGGTATTTGACACCCTAGGCAATGGTACAATCCATTTCCAATTTAATAATTCCTTTGTCCAAAAGAGATTGGAAGGAATGTGATTCCCCTCTTAAATGACTCCAGTTTGTGTGAATTCTCAACAAGCAAAAGGGGATGGAAGATTTTCCAAAATTAGAAAATATTTGCACTTTTTTTTGCTATGCATCTCTGTTCATGCAACTTCCCATGATGAGGATGGGTGCTTTAGCCCATCCTTTAGTTGTTGTGGTAGGTATATATGGCCCTTGATAGAGGTTTGAGGTACCTATGAGAAGGATTTAATATTAGTGCTCTGCTTATTGAGTTTGCATGTTTTCTTTTTCTTTTCTTTTTTTTTGGTTTTTTTTGTCATTACATATTAATTACATGTTTTTTGGTTAGTCTCATCATTCATTTTTAGGTATACTAAGCATGA
This sequence comes from Excoecaria agallocha, assembly GCA_037975025.1. NCBI lineage: Eukaryota > Viridiplantae > Streptophyta > Magnoliopsida > Malpighiales > Euphorbiaceae > Excoecaria > Excoecaria agallocha. The sequence goes on along the minus strand of CM075819.1, from coordinate 38,186,786 downwards.
ATACAATAATCATAAAGTAAGTACCTAAATTAAATACAAGTTCTATCTTTATATATATCAAAAGTATTTAAACAAAGTTTTAAACTCCCTAATTACAAAAATAACAAATCTACTGAGATGGCCCTGATTTTCTACGATAGGCTGGCCCAGATGTAGGTCTAAAGGCTAAAGGCTTAAGAGGTCTGGCAAGTGCTATGGCCTATAGTGCTGCTGGTAGCTGCTCACCATCCTGTCTGAATATAAAGTGGAACCCAGCCAATACTGCTATTAAAGGCTATACTATCACCTCTGGTAACCTTTTCGATCCCTAGCCAACCTTAATGGCTGCCCTGTATTGTTGCTCGAGATATCTCATCAGATCATCCCTTAAGTATCTGATGTACCTCCTTAGTTACTCATCTTTCTCGACCACAACTTGTCTGCCTTTATGGATCTCACCCTCAATATGATCTCCCTAATCTAGGTGAATGACTCATCAACTACCTACAAGGATGCATTGAATCTCTAACCTGTAGTCACCAGATCAGCTCTAATACCCTACACTTTTATTTATAGAGCCTGCATTATCGCTGGTGATGCCTATAAAGACTACACCACTGCTAGCATTGACTATAGAGTCTGATCTTGTTACCTAATAGCCTTTTTCATAGAAATAAATCTCCTAGATATGTCATCAGACAAGGGGGGTGATGACGGATGCACTGGTGGTACAACAGATGAGCATGCCTCTAAGTGTCTTAGAGCTGGTGGTGCAGTCGATGAAGATGTACCTAGATATCTATATGGCGGAGGAACGGCAGAGGTGGATGCCGTCATATGCCTATAACGAGAAAACCTCCCCATCCTCCTAATTGGTGACTACTAGTGTCTAATCAACGATCAAGGATTTATTAGTGGCTGAGGTGACCCTCCCATAAGATCCCGTAGATCTATCTGCATCCTGAAGCTCGTCCTCGTGGTCATCGTGATGTCCTGGCTATGCTTGAGGTGTTTGTAGGGCTATTGTTGGCTCCTGTGGAAGCTAATCCTGAACATCTTCCTCTGCAGGCGAGTCTAGTACTATGGTGTCTAGACCACACTTCTCTCTAGTCTCCAAAATGTTCAACAGTCGACACTGACCATCTCATCCCTAAATCGACTCTATCATCTTCATGGTAAGCACGACCTATAAATCCATATAAACATCCTCCTGAATAGGGTCCCCAAACTTACTCTTATCTGCCCCCAATGATAGCAATAATTGGGTCACGATGCCCCCTATACAAATCGACGTGGTAGACTGGGTAGCCACTCTAACCAATGAGGTGATGATCTCATGGGTAATGTCCATGCGCTTGCGCTGTCACATCTCCCATAAACTGGCAATCCCAACTAAATTAATTGATTCAGTGCTCCCTGTGTGGCCTAAGTAGGATGGGATAGCATTCTTTGAATGTACCAATATGCCTGAGTGGCTAACATCATCCTCTTCATTGTGTCTAATTGATATATGGCCTTTAAAAGTACTACTGCCATCCATTTGGTCCATTCCACTATCCTATTGGGGGATACCACATCAAGCCCAATTGGAAGGCCCATGACCTCAATAAATCGCCGGTGTGTAATGCTATAGTGAATGCGCAGCACCCAAAACTGTACCACACCCTCCTTGGTGTCTGATCTCTAGAAGTCATTGTACTCCAGTGTGGTTAAAACCTCCCTTGTGACATATGGATAGGTCTAAAATGTTGGGTTAAAGAACTCAATCCACTCTACTCTAGCTAGGAGTTGATTAATCTCCTCCATTAGCCTGACAAACTATAGAAACTGCCTGAACATGAAATGGCTAGCTCAAAATTAAACTCATAGCAAGGCTTGATAGTTAGTGGCCTAATTAGGCATCAAGTATACAAGTGTAGGCTGAGTAAGAGTAGCAAGTGCAGCCCTTCGAGGCATCCTGCAAAAAATATTATATGTCAAATTTTTATGAATGCCTTGGGTCGTAAGTAAATTAGTGTGTTAGATTTAATCAAACCTCTGATATCATGCTAGCTCAAATTGGAGATAGCTGACCTACATGGAAATGTGTGTTATGCGCCACAATACAACAAACAACATCGTAAGCACGTTATCAGGCAATCTAGCAAGCATGCACAACAATTGAGCTATAATAAATATTTTAAAATTTACAAAATTTTTAACAAAAATTTGGTAACATATTAGCTAAAAATGTGCTTGCCCCTGCATAAAAAGCATTTTAAACTAATCCATAGGCCATCATTGGCCACCAAGCAACACCACCTAAGTTACTTAACATAGGAAACTAAATTTGCCTTATATTATTCTCGTGCAATTACAGTCCTAAGTACAACATGCTTTTAGAGATACAAAAACAAAGGCTACCTATATTAATTGATAAAATATTTACAACTCACGTGCTCATACATAAGGTTATTCCTAGCTACAGTGTCATACAAATGGTTATTTATAAACTTAAATTACACTCCTAAAGGCATTATTCAAGTCTAAACTACAAGGCAATATGCTTGCATAGATTATGCCTAATACTAAAGGTTTAAAATAATAAAAAAAATGTTTAAAATACAATTAAACTAACAAAATATTAAGTAAAATGTAAAAGAAATTCAAATAATACTTACTTGGGATATGAACAATAGATGAAATAAAATGCAAAAAAAAAGCAGAAATAGATTGTTCCCTGAAGTGCGTGTCACTCCTGAGAGAATTTAGGCACAAACGGCTCAAAAAAGGGACCAAAAGTGAGGGAGGAAACTTAAAAAACCGAGAGAACCTTTAGGGCTTCAAAAATGGCAATTTTGGGAGAACAAGAAAAAGAAGAAGAATAAACAACTTTTATTTTTGAATTTTTGAGTGACAGATAAGTAACTCATTCATCGCTAGCAACTGAAGACCGTATAATACATCCCATCCATCACTACTTTTGACTTTTTTTCCCTTTTTTATTTCCTTTTTTTAAGTTTATTTCTTCATTTTTAATCCCTTATTTACATTACATGCCTAAAAGTACATTATTTTTGTCCTTGTTACATATTTACTATGTTATTTAATTTTATTTACATATCTACATGCATGTATTATTTATTTTAGTCATACATATTTGCTAGAAACCCAAAATACTCCCTAAAATTTATCATGCCTCTTAAATTTCTTGACTTTCCACATCTAAAATCTTCCAAAATTATTTTTCTTGGCCATGAAACTTTAGGGTTCCCTACAAAAAATAAAAGCAAAGGAAAATGCAACAATATGTATGTGCAATGCATGGGATATGCAAAAAAATATATTTTGTCTTCCAGAGGCGACAGATGAGCTAGCCATGGCTCGTTTCTTGAGGGACAGCCATATATCATCCCTTTTCTATAAATAGTGCCAACTTTCCTTGGTCTTTGTGCCTTTGACTTCTCCTTTTTCCAAGGAAGCTTTGACCAGATATTTTCTCTTTCTTTTCTTTCTCCTTTTCTTTCCTTTTTGGTCATTTTTCTTTCTGTTATTTATTTTTTCTATTGTTTTTGCTCTTAGATTATTTGAAATTCCTTTTATCATGACTTCTGCACTTGTAAAATTACAACGATTAGATAACCTGAGAACTTGAGACGACCTCCTTTTGGCTACATATTCCAACCTAAGGTTTCTGAAAAGATTATCCTTTGATATAAACCTAATTTTGCTATTGCTCGATATTGAGACCCGCGATTCCATGTGTTTGGGTTTACCTGCAAGGAATTATGCCCTTTACCAGAAGAATTTTCTGAGATAGTTAGTGTTAGGTTTGCCCCCGATACTCGACTATGCTTGCCTTCCATTATTCCTAGTTATCCTATAAAAGGTGGCCCATGCCCTAGGTATTCTTCCTTCTAAGGCTATAGGTTTAGTACCTCATAGGAGGACCTTTTCTTTGGAGCCCTTGACGGATGTTTTGAAGGACTTTGATGATGCGCCCACTTTTCAGTCTAGTGTCATTTTACTTTGCTACTTTGCTCGGTGCCCATTGATGCGTATTGATGACTTGATGACTGGGGACTATGCACTGCTAAGCATTGTGGACGCCATATGGAAAGGGCACAATCCCTTTCCTCTGATTTTAGCGAAGACCATCATTAGCATGGATGTTGTCCATCATGATCCTCATTCTTGTCTCACTGGTAGTCCCATGCTACTTCAGATATATCCTTATTTTGAAGGTAGTAAGCCCCTTATGGGTTTTCATACTAGCTTTTCTTATTGGAAAATGCATTTTTTTCATATTTTCACTTATTCCCTTACCTTATTTTTGCCTGAGATGAATCTAACTCACTCCAGCGGCTTTTTTTCAAATATGGCTTTGTGAAAAGCTGAAGCTGTTGTCAGAGCCTCCTCCTTGAGTCAGAGCTACAGGCACTTACCCCATGAGATATGTCATACTCAAACACTTGTAGCATGGATTTGAGTCCATCCATAAGGGAGTTGACTAAATGGCTCGATTGATAAATGACGACATCATGTTCATATGCACTTGGCTATCCATCACTTCCATAGTCCAAGATGGAGCATTTGGGTGTGTCCATTTGTGCGAATTGCATCGGGTTACCTTTTATGTCACTACCTATTGTGCTTATTAGTTTGGGGATCGATAGGGCATCATTAGGTGTCAGTTGGGCTTTCGAGGTGGTATTCTAGCTTTTCCTTTTCTGTCAAAGTATCATCAAAGGATTTAGACTCGGCTACCTGTGAGGACTACTATTCTTGCGATCAGCATTTATGACTTCACCACTTCTGCTTTATACAAGCAATGGGTCATGAGTCCAACAGTCAACAATAGGCTACCTCATCTTAGGCACCTGGATGGAGAGAGAGATGTGATACAGATAAACTAGATCATATACTATCATGGATTATGTTTTAGCTTTTATTGAACCTTTTAATTTTGAACATGTGAAAAGGATATGCTATTGTTAGATACATTAATGACGTTATAAATACATACATGACATTTCTTTTTTATTTTAGTTCACATAATTAGCATTTGATTTATGCCAATGACATATATTATTTAATCTTGAAATGAAACTTTAAAAGCATCATGACTCTTATCATCAATCAACCCTTTCGGACTTTTTTGATTAATTATTTTCTCTCAGCCTCTAATTTTTGCCCAGGATGCCTTTTTTCGATTTTCACAACTGACGAGGCACCCAATTTTAGCAAGACCACTATTTTTTGGTTTTTGACTCACGAGGCATTTATTCTCTTCTTTTTCTCTTTTTAGTTTTAGCCATTGGAGCTTTTTAATCTATCTATATTCACCAGTTCTCTGAACTCATTGCCATCACTATTTGATAGAATGGCTACTCCTTTAGATAACAACTTAAACACAAAAGGTCCTTCCATGTGGGCTTAAACTTGCCTCGAATATCTAAAATTCCAAGCCTCATCTATTTGAATACCATATATGCCTTTTTCAAAGGGTGCTTCTTAACCTTCTTCCTAAACGAACGAGCTAGTCTCTTCTGATAAATCTGATTGCTTTAGTATGCATGTATCCCATCCCAATTTAGTAAGTTAAGCTGTGACAACCTCTATCTAGCCCATTCTATTTCTGGTAATTCAACCTCTAATACTACTCTTAAAGATTGATGCTTGATTTCTATTGGCAATGCTGCTTTCATGATTGGCTCTTGTCAAAGTTCTGGATTTGCTCTTATAACTCCATAGTGTGAAGGGTAGCTTATCTGCTCAATCTTTATAAGTTTGAACCATTTTAGCCAGAATTCTTTTGACATTCTTATTAGTCGCCTCGATTGCTCCATTTGCTTGAGGTCTATAAGGAGAAGACTTATGGTGTTGAACCCCATACTTGATGAGCACCTACTTGGTTTCACTGGATAATTGTAACCTTATAACACTATTATACGCTTTCATATATGTACGTCTTGTCTACTTATATGGTTATCTCATTTTATATCTCATTGCTGGTTGAAACTACCACATTTACGTGCTAATTTTTTTCTATTTTATTTTGCTTAGGTGCTTTACATAAAATCCTTTCGTTCAATTCTTTAACTAATGATATTGACTGGTTAATATGATACTTGGTGCTTTTGTTTTGTCGATGACTTATAACTGTCAAACTTTTATTGTTTATTTAATAAAAATTTTGGCAGTACAACGGCTTATATATTGCACTACCCTTCCTGCTATTCCAAACAAAACACAGCCCGTATAGGGCACACAACCATAATCAACAATTTTCAATATCAATATTGTTCAAACATCCACCTTCACAATCCATTCCCATCTATCCCACATTCATCCATAATGTGCCATTACTCATTCACAATATCATTTTTTAGTCCATACGAAACTATATACACATCCATAAATACACTTATGCTTGCATACATATGCCATTAATAATCATCACACAAAATATACTAACAAAAAGAATCCTTGATCCAGAACCCTTCAATTCTATGCATGCTTGCTCCCCCTTTATCGCCTAAAGGTACCTACACGCAGTAAATAAACTATGTGCTGAGCATTAAATATGCTCAGTGATGGTTACAACTCTAAAGATTTCCATTTACATGCACGCATGCCAACATGACTACTTGACTAATATAATATGTACCTAACCATAATTATGCTCATATGTTCTTAAGCTTACACTTATTTATTTCTACTTTTGACCAATTAATTAATCATTTAATAATTCCTTATCTTATCTTCATGTGCCATTCCCTTTTTATAAAGTTGCTAATTAATACATACATACATACATACACACACACACACACACACACACACACACTATTATCAATATTATTAATATTGTTACTTCTTATTTTTTTCAAATATTCATTTTTAGCATTAAGTTTTAAATTCCTTACTAATTACTTTAATTACTTATATCACTATCTTAATCATTACATCCATAAATTATTAATATTTGCATTTATATTGATATTAGTACTCTAATTACAATTTGATCCCTACATTAGTCGTATTATTGCACTTTTACACTCTAGTCCTTAAATTTTTCACTTATTCATAATTCTACCCTTCATTTGTACTTAATTACCATAATGCCATTATTTTATACCGTTTTCACCTTTACTACATTAATTATCTTACAGTTTACATTTTAGTCCCTTAATTATCCATTTTATGCCAAATTACATTTTAGTCCCTACTATTTTGCTAATTTACCTAGTTTATTATTTAATTACTTATTTGTCCATTTTGTTACTCAAATTCAACACTTAGTAAAAATTACCAATTTACCCTTTAACTTTCATTTTCTTTCAATTAAGTCCATTTTAACTATAATCTCTTATTACCTATTTGCTCATTTTAAATTATAGTATCACTCTTTTTACCATATTGCCCCTAGTATCATTCTGGTAAAAATCTTCGAACCGAATATACGGGACGTGGATCCCAAAGATCCACAACATTTAAGAGTGATCTAGTGGACCATTCATACATTTACATTCACATTTCAACATTTAACATTTCATTATATTTAGTAGACTGTCACTAACCTACTATAGTGAGTCGCCATTACTCACACCACGATAAGGTGTCCCTATGACTAGCCAACTATATCCTGTATTAGATTACCCACCAGACTATTACTAAGGGCAATTAACCATATTTCTTTACTTATATTTTTAATTGACAATTAACTTAACCTATAAAATATTTTCACTGTTATACTTATCCACCTCCTATCATTTGCATTCTAAACCATTTATTATTCAATACTAATCTTAAAATACATCAAATTTCATGTAAACATAATATATTACTTACTTACATAATGTAAGTGTGACTTAGAAAATTATCCAATTTGATTCCAATAATTCTCAATAAATAAATTTACACTTAATTTCCATTCTATATTCATTTTATATCATAACAATTGATAATTAACCACAATATTTATCTTTTCCTCATATGTACCTATTTTGCCACATTAACATGTTTTCTTCAAATTTTATTTCTCACTCAATCATTAGTAATTTATCACTAATTAATTAAGATTATACCATAAAACACCCATTCATGTATTTATTCTATCTCAACCAATTAAATACAATTAACTTCCCCAAATAGGATAATTAGGCCTACACTAAACCAAGCCATTATTTTTATTTCTTTCCACTTTAACTATTCTAATCCACTTCTTTAACCCACCTAAACATGTAATTTAATTTCCTTTTATATATAATTTCCATACAAACATAATATAAACTTAACCTAAAATAATTTAAATAAAATGGAAATGGTTAGAATTTATAACCACTAACCTTGTACACTTGTTATAGGCTCCCCAAGCTTCCTTTTCCTCAAATTTTCCCCTAGAAGTGCCTTCTCCTTCTTTGTTCCCTAATGGTGGTAGAATTTTTCACCAAGTAAAACCATGATTATTCTTCTTATTTTTTAAAAAATAATTGTATAAATGAAATCTACATACTCAAATTTACATTTTAGAATCAACAAATAAAATTTTCTCCCTCAATTTCTCTTACTTTAAAATTACACCCTAACTTTGATCCCTTAATTTAATTCAATTCTTCCACTTAAAATAGATGTTAGAGGCTGTGATGATATTGTAGAGGAGCTAAATATTATTTAGGAGGCTTGATTTTGGTGAGAATTTGGGAAATAAAAGAAGAAAAATGGAGGAGAGAGTGAGAGAGAGATACAGTTAAGAAGGAAGAAGGAGAAGGGAGCAGGATTCTAGATTTATCATTAGATTTCTAATATTTTGGGTTTAAATGCCCTTATTTTCTGGCTGGGCAGGTCTAACCACTAATTTAAGCCCAAATTGACTTTTAATCCCATTTATGCATTTTAATTTATTTTTCTCTCTTTCTAACTCCAAATTCACTCAAAATTAATTCCACAATTTTTAAAATAATAAATTAAACCTCTAAGAAAAACTTTAGCTCAATTGGAGTTCATTTTCGATTCAATTCACTCAAATCGGTCCGATTCAATCATTTTTAGTGTTACCGTAAAATTTATTTTTTACACCAAAATGTTCTACATATCATTTTATGTAGATATGGAAATTTTAAGAATTTTTAAGGATCATTTACTATTTTTAAAGTCCAATCAAACCCTTGATCAACTAGGGTACTATTTAAACCAAAACCATTGAATTTTTCTTATTTTTGACTTTTAGGAATCTATTTGCCCTCATTTTTATTTCGAATTTTAACCTCGGGCTCACCGTGACTAATATTTTCCAATATTCAAATGAAATATTTTTCACCACCGGGCGTATTTTTCTATCCGGGTGTACTAGTCAACTACAAAAAATATTATTTACAGCTAAGGTAGTATTTGGGCTAGTACAAACCTATTGTTTGACACTATGTGATGGGGTAAACCATATCTACATATCAAATTCCTTTCGATGAACTTAGCCATGTCCATTGCATCTATCTTTTTGAAGGATTCTACTTCTACCCATTTGGTAAAGTAGTTAATGGCCACTATGATAAACCTGTGCCCATTCGAGGCAAGTGGATGAATCATACCCATAATGTTTATACCCATGCAGCGAATGGCCATGGTGATGTAAGGTTTCATAACTCAAAAACAAGTAGATGACTCAAGTCTGCATACTACTGGCATAGTTGGAACTCTCTAACATACTTAGAACAATTAGCATCCATTGTAAGCCAAAAGAATCCTTGATGCATAATCTTCTTTGCTAAGGCTAAATCATTCATATGGCCTCTACATATTCCTATATGCACTTTTTCCATTTCCCTTTTTGCCTCCTTTTCATCCAGACACCTTAGCTGAATTCTATTAGGCTATCTTTTGTAGAGCACTCGTTCTATAGTAATGAATTGAGTAGACAGCTTGTGGATCATCCTTTGGTCCTTTTCAGTGGCTTCTTCAGGAACATTGACTTTTTAAAATAATTTTGGATGTCATAATACCAAGGTTTTTCATCATTCATCTCGATATCTATAATCTGCTCGTCTTTAAAATAAGGCTTATCAATACTCGAGATTAGCACAAGCTTTATACTTACGATTATCCCACATTGATAACAAAGTGGCTAACGCATCTGCTAGTTTATTTTCCTCTAGGCACATATCCAAAAGTACAAACCTTGAATTGGTTGCTCATGTCCTTTAGACATTTGAGATAGGGCAGTGATCATTCTTCCTTCATTAACCACTCACCTCTCACTTGATAGACTATCAAAGATAAATCTCTGAACACTTTCGTAGACTTTAACCCTACAACTAATAAGGCTTCCAACTCAAAGCTATAAGCCTTGTATCCAGCTTCGTTATTTGTGACCTTGTACCTCAGTTTCTTGGCTAACGACATTTTCTCTCCTTTTGGGGTAGCTAAAATTACTCCCACTGCTTTGTTGTTCACAACCCCATCAAAATACATCTGCCAACCCTAGACTGATATAGCTATAATGTTCTCTTCAGGAATTTTATAGGTCATCTCTTTACCTTCTAACGGTTGGTCAGCCAAGAATTTTGCTACTGCTCTCCCTTTAATGGTCTTCCTTGTAATGTATTCTATATCAAATTCTCATAGGAGAATCAACCACTTTCCCACTTTCACTAAGAGTGAGGGCACTTTTTGTAACTACCTAAAAGGGTTTTGCTTAGCCACATCTTGTATCCTATAAGAATGAAAGTAGTGTCTCAGTTTCTTCAATGCCCAGATGACTACTAGACAGATCTTTTCAACTTCTATATACTTTGCTTTGTAAGGGAGAAACATCTTGCTGAGGTAGTACACAACATACTCAATCCCAAAGTAGTCCTCTTGAGCCATTATTGCCCATATTAAACTATCTTCTATGGCCAAATACAAAATCAGAGGCTTTCCTGCTTGAGGCTTTCTTAGTACTGGCGGATGCAGCAAATATTCCCTGATACTATTGAATGCCTTTTGATAATCCTCATTCCAAACCACTGGTAGATCCTTCTTAAGTAACTTAAATATTGGCTCATAAATCCAAGTTGATTTGGCTATGAACCTTTTTATGTACTGAATTCTTCCTCAAAACCCTCTAACCTTTTTTTCCTTCTAAGGAACCGGTATCTATCTAATAGCTCTTACTTTTTGAGATCTACCTCTATACCTTTCTAGCTCACCACATGCCTTAAGAGCTCATATAAAGTGACCTTAAAGATGTATTTGTTCGGGTTAAGGCAAAGGTTGTACTTGTCAATCCTTTAGAAGAACTTCTCCAATGCTTCAAAATGACCCTCCCAGGTAATTGACTTGATCATCATGTCATCCACATATACCTCCACTTCCTTGTGAATCAAGTTATCTAGTACCTTAGTCGCCATCCTCTAATACATAGCACCTGCACTTTTAAGTCCAAAAGGCATGACTTCATAGGCATATATACCCCGCTCAATTATGAAGGTTGTTTTAATTCGATCCGCTATCTTGTTCAAAATTTGGTTATACCCAGCATATCCATCCACAAAAATGTACATGACACAGGTGGCCGCACTATCAACCAGAAAGTCTATGTAAGGCAAAGGGAATTCATCCTTAGTGTAAGCTTTGTTTAAGTCCTTATAATCTACATAGACCCTAACTCTCCTATCCTTCTTTTCCATAGGAACTACATTCGCTAGCCATGTGAGGTATTGAACTTTCACTAAGAACTTAGCCTCTATCTATTTCCTGACCTCCTCTTCGACCTTTTTAGCTCATTTTGGTCTATGCCTTCTAAGCTTTTGCTTTACTAGTTTATACCTTGGGTATGTTGGGATAGCATGTTCAGCAATTTGCCAATCTATTCTCAGCATTTCTTTATAAGTCCAGGAAAAGACTTTTTCTTATTTTTCAATATTCTCTCAAAATTTTCTCTCTCTTTAGGAGTTATGTCTGATGCAAATAAAATTTCTTTTGGATTTTTTTTTGTTCTAAGATTAAATGAACATATGGTTGTTGAGTTAATGTCAAACGTGAATGGTTCATGATTATGATTATACATATTGAAAGCAGAAGTTACATCACATGAGTAAGCAAATTTGTTCATCTTATTAATTTAATCAAAAAAGCAATCATCGTTCTCATCAAAAAGTTCAGGGACATAAACAATATCAATGAAAGTATCTTCTTTAATCTTGGTAGCATCAGACGTCTCTCCAACCTCGGCCTCAGGTGGGTTATCAACCTCTACTTTTCCTTTGCCTTTCAGCTGAGCAGCAAGTAACTTTTTTTTTCATGAGCTTCTTAGGCACTTCTTTGTCCTAAGTTGAATGGTGTAGGAGAATCTTCTCATCCCAAAAACCCTCAACTAGCTTAATAATACTTGTTCCCAATCGAAAACATCATTAAATGGCTAAAAACCTAGCACTATTTCACCCTCTATAAGCTGAGGCTCATTCTTTCCACAGTAAAGGCAAATACCTAAAGCTGGCACAAAGCTCCGGGAGATGTAGGGGATCCTTTTCACTGCTTCCCTCCTCTTTCCCTTTTGATTGGGACCAGTAAATTCTAACATCTTTTTGTCCTTTTGACCTTTGGCAGCTAGGGCAGTCTAAGGCCCTTGAGAGTTCTTACCTAAACTAGCACCCAATAAGAAGTTCATCTTCTTTAGCATGTTGATCACTTTGGGGCTATTAGCGAAAACTACGCTTACCTTTTTCATCACTAATAACTGACATATGAAATCCACTAAGGGGCTATTTGGCTATTCCAAGCACAGACACCTGATCTCCCTTGTGGCCTTAATAGTTACTACTTGAACATTGTGAGGGATCTTGATCATTTGATGCAACATGGAAGGTACCCCACCCAACTTATGAAACTAAAACCTTCCTAACAGCATAGAGAAATTGGTCAAAATAGGTAAAACTACAAATTTAGCCTTGGTCTCAATAGGCTTCATCTTCACTAAAGCCTTAAATGTCCTGGAAGCTTGCCTTTTAGAATTGTCATAAGCAAAAATGGTCAAATCAGACTTACTCAACATATTTTCAGTTAGCCTAAAAGTAGGGATTGCCTCCAAGGGACAAACATTAATAGAAGAGCCATCGTCTACCATCACATAGGTTGTGTGTTTACCATTCACCTGAGCTTTGATGTATAGAGGGAGATTATGGTTCCTTTCTTCAATAGAGAGGTCAGAATTCGAGTACACAACATTTTCTCTTATTCATCCTTTAACCAAATCCAATAGCTTAGAAGGAGAAATAGTAGTGGCAATAGTAGATTCATTTAAAGCTTTAACTAACTTATGCCTGTGCAAGGGAGACTATCTCAACAAATCCCAAATAAAAATATGTGCTTGTATCTTTTTCACCTACTTAATTACCTAGTCAACATCAACTTCCTTCTCAGTAGGCTCTGCAACGGGAACCGACTGCTAGTGACTACTTTCACCTTCCTCTATTCTCTTATTTCCTCCTCACTTTCACTAGCTGAACTCCAAATGTCAACAGGCACCAAAGCCCTTTCATCCTCACTCTCTGTGGGGGTATCCTAACAATAAATCATTAATAATGGCTAATTTTCTTCACTTGGCTCTGTTACTTTCGGCGTGGAGCGAGTAATGGCCACATACTCATTCCAATATAGGTCTCTCATGACATACTATTCAGGCACGTTAGACCTAATCATAAGCACTGGAGGTAGCACAACATTATAACCTCTTTTTTTCTTCTTGTCTCTCTTATGAGGATTTGAAATCTGTTTGTTGTCTATCAAATCCTAAATTTTATTTCTCAAAGTGCAGTAATAGTCTGTTAAATGCTTGATGTGTTGATGGTATGTACAGTACTGATCTTCTCTATGGTGGGGAAGCCCTTGACTCTTGGTAGGCCTTGAGGGCAGTGGCTGAATCTTTCCTTCCTTACTCAAACAATCTAACACCCAAGACAGTGACTTACCTAAATTGGAATAATACCTCTGACTAGCTTCTATAGCAGACACATTTGCAGTCTTTTCAATTTTGTTTGACCCACTACTATTCCTAATTGCCTTCTTATTATCGAAGTTCCTTCTCGTACCCTCAATATTCACCCTTCTGGCTAAGTACTCTCCCTCAGCTTCTATGGCTATTTCCTTTAACGATTCCCAGTCCTTCATACCTTTCATTTTTAAGCCATTTTTCAAGTACGAGCTTGCATTTTGAATAAATAGCCTGATTTGATCAGCTGTGTTAGTCTCCCTTTTCATCTCTATTACCCTATTCCTCCACCTAGTAAGGTACTCATGGAAGGATTCATTATGTTTCTACTAAAGTAGCTTGAGGCCTTTTAGGGTAACCTCCATTCTGGTGCTACAGTCACACTGCTTAAGGAACTTTTCGATCAATAGATCCCATTCTTCCTTGATATGTTTATCTAGCCAGTAATATCAATCAATTGCAGACCTTATCAAACTTAGACAAAAATACTCCACCTTTTACTTTCTGGTCAGGATGGTCCCTTTCATGTTAGGGTATATTGTTTAGCATAAGCCGAAGGATCTGAAGTACCATCGAACCTTGGCAAGTCAAACATCTTAACCTCTGTGGAAATAGCTCATCTCCATCTAAGTTCTTATCTTCAAGGTTTATTCCCCTACTAGCATATGGTAGCTTAGACATAGCCTCAACTTTCTCTTCCATCTTTTTGAAGGCTGGATCCTCAGCACTAGGACCTTTACTCCTTATATTCATCACAAGAGGGATGTAATCTTCATCTTCCTCTTCAATATAATCATTTTCGAGGTCATGTCTCCTCTCCCTCCTTAGCAGATCTCGAGGCATAGTAACATCTGTTACGGTAGTGTCCTCGATATAGGTCGGCTTTACTGTCTCGCAAACGAGTGCTACAAACTAAGTTCTAGCATTTTGTGTCACATCGGCCACCAATCTGCCAATCATAGCCAGTATTCTTTCCTTAAACTATTGGAGATGCCTATCCAACCTTTTATCTAACTCATCCCTCGTCATTGAGGTCATTTAGCAAGGTCATCATTTCTCTTCTTTTTCTCTTTTCAATCTTAGCCATTAAACCTCTTCAGTCAGTCGATATTAACTGGCTCTTTGAACTCATTGCCATCACTGTCGATTAAGATAGCTGCGCCTTTAGATAGGAGCTTTTTCAACACAAAAGGTCTCTTCTAGGTGGGTCTAAAATTGCTCCAAATGTCTGGAATTCCTAACCTCATCTACTTAAACACCAATTCCCTCTCTTTTAAAGGATTTTTGTTTACCTTCTTCCTAAAAGAAATAGCTAACCTCTTCTAATAGATTTGGTTATAATAGTAAGCTCACATCTTATCCCTATCTAACAAGTTAAGTTATAACAATCTTTGTCTGGCCACTCTGTTTTAGGCAACTCAATTTCCAAAACCATCCTTAAAGACTAATGTTCAATCTCTATTGGTAGCATAATTTTTGTCCCACAAATCAAAGAAAATGGAGTGGCTCTTGTTGAAGTTCTAGTTGTAGTTCTATAGCCCCATAATGCAAAAGTAGCTTATCAAACTAGTTCTTATAAGTCCGAACCATGTTAGCTAAAATTCTTTTGACATTCTTATTAGCTGCTTCGACTGCCCCATTTGCTTGAGGTCGATAAGGTGAAGACCTATGATGTTGAACCCATACTTTATGAGCACCTA
Organism: Excoecaria agallocha; assembly: GCA_037975025.1. Taxonomy (NCBI): domain Eukaryota; kingdom Viridiplantae; phylum Streptophyta; class Magnoliopsida; order Malpighiales; family Euphorbiaceae; genus Excoecaria; species Excoecaria agallocha. The sequence continues at coordinate 38,171,159 of CM075819.1, read as the reverse complement.
CTTAGTTTTAACTTGCAACCATATCCCATTATCTAACACTATGTGGTGAGGCAACCTATATCTATATATCAGGTTCTTTTAAATGAATTTTGCCATATCCCTAACATCTACTTTCTTAAAGGATTCGACTTCTACCCATTTTATGAAGCAATCTAAGGCGACTATGATAAATCTATGCTCGTTTGATGTCGGTGGATGGATCATTCCCATGATGTCTACACCCTATGCAATAAATGGCTAAGGCGATGTAAGGTTGCATAGCTCAAAAACAAGCAAGTGCCTTAAGTTCGTATACTGTTGGCATAACTGGCATTTCTTTACATACTTAGAGCATTCTGTATCAATTATAAACTAAAAGAACCCTTAGCGCATGATCTTCTTTGCTAAAGCTAAACCATTCATGTGAGCGCCACATACACCTACATGTACTTCCTCCATGACCTTCTTAGCTTTTTTTTGGCTCAAAAATCTCAACTAAATACTATCAAGTTGTCTCTTGTACAATACTCTGCCTACACTAATGAACTAAGTAAACAACTTAAGGATGATTCTTTAGTCCTTTTTTAGTAGACTTTTCTAGAAACAAATATTTCTCTAAGTAGTTTTGAATATCAAAATAATAAGGCCTCTTATTATCCACCTTGATATCTATTATTTGTTCAACTTCGAAATATGGCATATCAAAATTGGAAACCAACACAAGTTTCATACTCACCCCTTTTAGATTATCCAACATTGATACTAAAGTGGCTAAAGCATCTATTAACATATTCTTGTCTCTAGGCACATATTCGAAAGTACACACCTCAAACCGATTACTTAGGGCCTTGAGACACTTGATATAGGGCAAGAATCGCTTTTCCTTTACAGACCATTTACCCTCCCCATGATAGGCTACTAAAAAAGAGTCTCTGAATACCTCTATAGATTTTTCCCCCATAACTAACAAAGCTTTTAACCTAAAGATTCATGGTTCATACTCAGCTTCATTGTTCGTGGCTTTATACCTCAACTTCTTAGCTAAAGGCAGCTTTTCCCTTTCTAGGGTCACTAGAATTACTCTTACTCCAGCTCATTTATTGTTCAAAGCCCTATCGAAATACATCTGCCAACCTTGGACTGTTATAGTTGTAACATCCTTATTGGGGAACTCATAGACCACTTCTTCCCCCTCTAGTGGCTGATCAACTAGAAATTATGCTACATCACTTTCTTTAATGGTTTTCCTAGTGATATACTCAATGTTGAATTCCTATAAGAGTATTAAGCATTTGCCCATCTTCCCTAACAAAGAGCGTGCTTCTTACAGGTATCTGAGAGGGTTTTACTTAGCCACATCTTGCACTATGTAGGAATAGAAGTAGTGCCTTAACTTTTTTGAAGTCTAAATAAGTGTTAGACAAATCTTCTCCACCTCTAAATACTTAGCCTCACATGGGATAAATTTCTTGCTAAAGTAGTACACCACGTATTCAAGCCCAAAGTCATCCTCTTGTACCATTATAGCTCCTCCTAAGCTATCCTTTATAGCTAAATACAAAATTAAAGGTTTACTTTCATGTGGTGGTCTTAACACCGGTAGATGCAAAAGGTATTCTCTGATGGTGTTGAATGCCTTTTGACAATCTTCATTCCAAACCACTAGCTAATCCTTTCTGAACAGCTTAAATATTTGTTCGCAAATTGAGGTCAACTTGGCTGTGAATCTATTGATGTATTGAAGCTTACCTAAAAATAGCCTAACCTTTATTTCCTTCTAGGGCATCGATATTTTCCTAATGGCCTTGACTTTATTGGGATCTATCTCTATCGCCTTCTAACTTACCATATATATTAGTAGCTTACCTGAGGTGACCTTGAATATACACTTCTTCGGGTTAAGGCAAAGGTTATACTTATTAATCCTTTGAAAAGACTTCTCTAACGCCTTAAAATGGCCTTCTTGACTAACTGACTTGATCATCATATCATCCACATAGACCTCTACGTCCTTGTGGATCAAGTCATCTAAAATCTTAGTTGCCATCCTCTGATAAGTAGCACGTACATTCATAAGTCCAAATGGCATAACCCAATAGGCATAAGTACCCCCATTCAGCGATGAAGGCCATCTTGATCCTATCTACAATCTTGTTCAAGATCTTATTATACCCCGTATACCCATCTATAAAATTGTACATAGCACAAGCAGTTGCACTGTCCACTAAGACATCTGAGGCAAGAAAAAATCATTCTTTGGATAAGCTTTGTTGAGATCCCGATAGTCTACGCAGACTCTAACTCTTCTATCATTTTTAGCCACAAGGATTATATTTGTTAACCAGGTTAGGTATTAGACCTCTATCAAGAATTTGGCTTCTATCTACTTCCTCACCTCCTCTTTTGACCTTCTCAACCCACTCGAGTCTAAGTTTTTTAAGCTTATGCTTAATAGGTTTATACCCTAGGTAGGTTGGAATAGCATGTTCAGCTATCTCTAGATCAAACCCCGATATGTCCTCATAGGTCCAGGCAAAGACTCTTTCATACTTTGTTAATATTCTCTCAATTTTTTTCTTCAGGAGTTATGTCTGATGCTAATAAGATTTCTCGTAGATTTTCTTTTGTTCTGAGATTAAATAAGCATATATTAGCTGAATTGATGTCAAATATGAATGATTTATGATCATGATTATGCATATTGAAATCAAAAGAAACGTCACACAAGTAAGCAAAATTGTTCATCTTATTAATATAATCAAAAGAAAAGTAATTATTCTTATAAAAAGGTTTAGGAACATAAACTATTTCTATGAAAGAATCATCCTCTTCAGTCTCTACAGCAATTGCAGATGCCTCTCAAACTTTAAGGTTTGGCTCTGGTGGTGTTTTGGCTTCCATCTTCTCTTTGCCTTTCTTCTGAACAAGAAGTAATTTCTCAGTCACAATCTCCTTTAGCACTTTCTTATCCCAAGTTGAGTGATGTAAGAGGATCTTTTCATCTCAAAAACCCTCTACTGGCTTGATAATTCTTTGGTCCCAATCTAATTCATCATTGAACAGCTCAAAATCGAGCATAATTCTATCTCCCACTAACTGAGATTCATTTTCTCCATAATAAAAAAAGATTCCTGAGGCTGGCATAAAACTCTTGGAGATGTGAGGGACTTCACTTGCTACCCTTTTTCCTTTACTTTTCTTTTTTGGACTAGTGTAACCTAAACCTTTCATGTCTTTCTACCCTTTGGTAGTAATAGCATCCTAAGACCCTTGAGAGTACTTACCCAAGCCAGTTCTAGGTAAGAAATGCTTTTCTTTAGCATATTGATTACCTATAGGCTATTGGCTAAACCATTTCTACCCTTATCATCATTAATCATAAACAGATGGAACCCATTGAATGGCTACTTAACTATTTCAAGCACAGATACATGATTCTTCTTTGCAGCTTTGATGGTGACCACTTGACCATCATGGGGTTTCTTAATCATCTGATGCAGCATAGAGGGCACTCCCCCTAACTTGTGGAACCACAACCTTTTAAGGAGTATAGAGAAGTTAATAGGAATAGGCAATGCTACAAACCCAGCTTCAATCTCAATCAGCCTTATCTTCACCATAACTTTGAATGTCCCTGTAGCCTATCTCTTTGAGTTATCATAAGTAGAAATAGACAATTCAAACTTGTTCAGCATACTCTCATTCAAACCAAAGGCAGGAATTGCAACTAGTGGACACATGTTGACTGAAGACCTATCATCTACTATCACATAAGCTATGTGCTTACCATTCACTTGAGCCTTAACATAGAGAGGTCAATTGTGGTTCCTTCCTTCAGCGAGCAAATATGTATTAGATTACAAAATATTTTCTCCAATTCCTCCCTTAACCAAATCTAACAGTTTAGATGGTGAAATGGTAATGGCTACAGTAGACTTAGATAATGCTTCCAGTAACTTTTTCCTATACGATGGAGATTGCATCAACAGATCCCAAATCGAAATTTGAGCTTACATCTAGATGTACCAACTGTAGTTTCAAATGATTGTTGCTAACCAACTGAACCCAAACTAAATGAACTAGAAGTATTTTTAGTAAGATATGGCCACTATAAAGGTTTAGGAACTTGGTGCATTCCACATGGAATAGAATAGATACACCTATTGACCGTCTTTCTCCCCTTCCTCTCCTACTACATCTAGATAAATGAAAATCTTCACAAGGAATTGTAAGTGGTGGAATCTATATAGGATGAGGAACAGGCTGATAGGGATAATTAATTGATCATCTATCAATTGCACAAACAATACCTAAAATGCTTTTTGATGTCGAACAGATACTAATGTCTTCATTAGATCATAAAGCAATGTCAGTGTGCAATATTTGTTCGGCACCATCAGCCTACATGCAAATAAATAAATGTATTAAATATCAACAATAACATTTATACATATAAATAATAATATTAAATCACACCGATGCCCTGATGGAAGCTCCAATCATGGTTATTCACCATCTAGTACATGATATATATCATTGCATATATTGTAACCTTGAATGTAATGGTGCACTAAAATGAGGATCCATAACAACATGATTATGTTGATTTACCCACTCATAAAAAATTTTACTTCCTAATTTTGATTAGTGTACCCCTTTAAGTCAATCTAGTGCACCGAATCATTGTATTATGGGATGGGTGGAATTGGTTGATCCATTCCAAATTGCCTTAGACATCGATTGGATTGGTGTCACTCAATAATATGAAAACATATGAGTGGCACAATTGATGTCCAAATGGCATATCCATTTGTACAGAAATGTGGCAATAAGCGAATCACATTTTTGCATGGCTTCCATTCCATCTACAAAAAACAAATGTCACATTCATTATATTGTAAGAAAAAAATTCTTTCTAATAAATGAGATTCAATAATTTATCATAAATAACAAATTAAATGTAAACCCGATCATTAAACTACAAGTCTAAATACAAATGGTACTTAAAAACATCTTTGCTATTATTTTTACTTAAATCCAATAGGGATCACCACTTGATAAAGAATGATTAATGACATATCAACATATTATATGAACAACTAAAAATTAAAATATACCTAAATAATATATGATAAATAAAATGTACTTGTAACCATAAGGCATGGTCTAATTGAGAACAAATGTGTGGATAAAAGGGGACCGAATTTGAGGTAGTCTTTCCCATACCCATATTTGTATTAATCATCGAAATCCCCAAAGTGAAGTTGCACTAGGTCGGGTTGCATGACATAACTCTCTATACAACCATGTGAGGTATGTTGATCCCTAATTGCACTCACCGACAACATGTAAATGCTCCAACGACGGGGACCACATCAAATGTATGTAATTATTCGACTATGTTGTACATAAGAGTCCATCAATATAACATAGAATCCATGCCCGAGTAAAACATTATATATGGTAGTCAGTTGCATCGAGCGGCAACGAATTAAAGTTTCTTGATAGCCAGGTCATTTTTACACTGTCCTATGATTACATCTTCTAGGGGAATTTACCCTAAAAGATGGCAACACAGATATACCTAATCATGCTGTAAATTTCTAGCCACATGATGTCTTTCAATGGGCAAGCCAGTGAGTATCCTAACATCTTATAGAGTTATAGTTATTTCACCAACAGGAAGGTGAAAAGTATGTGTCGCTAGTCGCCACCTCTCCACAAGTGCAGCTATTAAGTCAATATTAACATTTATTACACCAATTTGCAGAACTCCATAGAATCCTACTAATCTTATGTATGGTACTATTCGCTCATCGATGTTTCTATAATGATTGTCAATGCTTGTTTTACTTGTAACCAACACTTCATGTTCAACCTAAAAATAAAGAAACTATCAATATTGTATACATAATTAAATTATATATATATAGGGAAAATACAATTACAGTTTCACTCCAAATAGCATCCGCTCGGTGTTTGCCTTACACCGTTAGAAGATCATCTACATAAGGTCCCAGATTAATATATTCTTGATTTGTAAACTAATCCATTTTGTTATAACCTAAATGTAAATACAATAAGAAGTGTTACATTTGTATTATAAAAACATTTGTCATAATTAACTAAATATATGTGTACATTAAAATTATTCCATATAAAACATTAATATTAATGACATAAAATAAAGATGAAATAAAAATATCATATGTTTATCTAGACAAAATTGATTGTAAATATTAATCCAAACTACTATTATTTTTCATATTTAATATTTTAATTATAATTTTTTTAATTTTTTGTTACACTAAATATTTTAAACCACTATATAAAATTTTCCACCATGACTCTCTAGCCTCCACAAAAAAATCCTAACCTTCCTTTTTTCCTAGATTCAAAAGTTTTTTTTCTTTATCTAGTTTTGGGGTTGCCGTCAGCTGATTTACAGGCAGCAACCCCTCTTCTCTTTCATTTTGCTCTTTTATTAAATTTTTATCTATTTTTTTCAATTTTTTGTGTGTTTTTTTATTTTTTTTCAAATCTCTCAAATCGATTTAAATCTGAAGTTCTAATTTTATTCATTGTTTTTTATTCATATTTGGTCTTTTTGTGTTTTGGTTTCAATAAACTCAAATTTGAAATTTTTTATTTTAGATTTGATTTTTATTTTTATTCAGATCTTATTTGTGTTTTTATAGATCTAGTTCATTTAACTAATATTGAATACAATTTAAATTTTTAGCATGTAAGTTTGTCATTCATATTTAGAGGTTATTATCTTCCTTTATGTAAGTTTTCGTCCTTCTAGAATGAGTTTTTTCATGGACAGTAGATGGACCGAGTTTTTCGTTGAAAGCCAGATTGCCCGAGACATATTACTGTTATCCACTATTTTCGTTGAAAATGTTCAGATATATATTCTAACAACTTTATTAGTTTCGTATATCTTATGTATTTTTAAATTTTATAAGTTTATTTATACTTTTTTATATTATTAATGAAGATTTAATTTGCATTCAAAAAAAAATTTCACCATGACCGTCAAAATTAACAATTAATTTTAAAAATATAATAAAAAAATTTGACAATCAATTTTGTACCATAATCAAAATGCATGCCTCATATAAATTAAATAAATAAATAAATGATCGATCCAACACGTATTTCATCAATAAATAAAATTATATATCGTTTGATAAAATTAATTTAATTTAACAAATTAATATAGGTAAAAGTGTATATCCATTGATAATAAAACTATATATCAATTGATAATATTAATTTAATTTAAAAATAATCTACATATCACAATTAAACAATATGTCTACATTTCTGAAATAAATTAATATTTTTTCCTTTAACATCAATATATCAATTACAACAACATGTAGACAATACAAAAAAATATATATATATTCTATATTTACATAACAATTCTTAATAAATTAATTTCAATATTTTAAAATAATACAAAACTAGCCTTTTTTTCACGCATCACAATATCAATTAACAAAATAGACCAGCAAATTAAATCTTAACACAGTTAAATATTGTATTAAATTAATATTTGTAATCACTTCTCCAAAAAATATCATAACTAATCCAATTAATTTTTTTTTTAAACTTTAATGAATATGGACATATAAATTAGTTATTAATCAAACATATTTTTTTAACTTTAATGAAAATTTACAAATAAATAAATTATTAATCAGATATATATATTTTAATTTCAGTACCAAATACATGAAAAAAATATCAAATATATTTTTCAAAAAAAAAAGTACACGTTTCAATAATAGACGAAAATTTCATACTTTACATTAAATATAATAACTTTTAATACGATATAAATGATTGTTATATCAAATTTTAATTAACATTGGCATACTTTTTTTTAAATCTATTATTCTAACATTTAACATTATAAGATATTTTATTTTAAGTTTAAAATGTAAGTAATAACTTGCCTTTTTTTTCCGCAAATCACCAAATCAACGAATATATAACACTTGTAAATTACAAAATTACATAGTTAAGAATATTTTTAACTTTTTTTATACAATTAATTGTTAAGATTATAATTAATATACTCACATTTAATTTCTGTAGCAACCGAAAAACTTACTACAAAACTTAGTTTAAACACTAGATTATATATAAAAAAAAAGTTAATAGCAAAAAAAAAAAAAGGCACAATTTATAAACTGAATGAAGGAGAAGGAGTATATGAAGAAGAGGGACGGGAAGAAAAAGAAGCAAGGGTAGGTGAAGAAGAATTTTTTGGGGTTTAAGTAATGTATATTTAATATTAAAAAATTTATTTTCGGATTTGACTCCATATTACAGTACTTTTAGCATTTTTGTCAGTGGCACGAGAACCAAAAGAGTAATTATCTGCAACGATTTTAAATGCTACAGTCAAATGCTTCGTTGGTCATGTCATTGACAATACCGTTACAGTCTACAGTGTTTTAACGAAAATAATCCAAATCCATAAATAATTTCTGGCATACTCCATTATTATTTTTTTTTTCAAAACATATTATTAAAAAAAAGGCTCATTTTAGTTAGAACAGTTTTATAAACACCTAAACTTTTTATGTGTCTTATGTAACATTTAAATTTTAATTATTACAACTTTATAATAAAATATAATATAATAATTATAAAAACTTGAATTTGACATCTGAATTTTAATTATAATAATTTTAATATAATAACTAAAGTTCAGCGGCTAAATAAAAAAATTTAAAAAGTTCAACTGTTTATAAAGTTTAATTATTATATATTGGGCAGCATATTTGAACTAGAAAGCCATATGTGCATGCAATTGGTATTAGAAAAGTTTACATATATAATGTTTTGGTTTATTATATGCTTACACTTGTTTTTTATTACGCAGGTGGTTTGTTAGGTATTTCAATTCTTTGTTCAAGATTCAATGCATGTCTCTTTGATTTTGTTTTTCTAATATGTATGTATGTATATTTCAAAATTATTTCTAAGTTAAGAATTGAAGAGTGATAGATACTGTCTTCATCAGTAATCCAAGTTGATCTTAAAATGTTCCAACATTTGCTTTTATCAACCAAAAATTTAACTAATTTTTCTTTTCATTAAAGTTGGGATATCACATTCTTATTTTTAAAATTTTATCATAAAAAATAAAACATAAAAATCTATAAAAATAAAATACCATAAATAAAATGGACTTTTCTCTCATTCCCAGACACCATTAATGTCTCTTTTGAAGTTGTCGTTTGTCATCAAAGTCTCTAATTCCCCCATAATACCTTAATTACTTTTCTGCCAAAAAGGAAAGAGCCAAGAACCACAGCTAACAAACGCATGCAGGTTTTCAGAAGATCAACAGCAAACATTAATGGTAAAGTCTCATCTCACAGTAATTATGTTTTTCTTTACGGTGGCCGTTCTTTTTCTGCCACCATTGCTGCCATCGTTGGCTCCGCCGCCACCCATTTTCCTATTTGTTCCGATCATAATAATGTCACTTCTCATTTTGCTGGCCTTTACTCCTTTCCAATTGCCAGAGAGTTGTTCTACTTGAGGTGTTTTTAGTTATTTTAATTTTTTTTTTGGTTTAATTAATGAAGTTGTAATTTCTTTTTGTTTTAATGGAGTTTTACAATGCATTTGTGATTATGATAAATTACAAGAAAATGCTGTTTTATATTCATATCATACTGCGTTTTGAAGAACACTGAGTTTTATTTATATATTTATTTATTTATTTATTCTGCTTTGAAATAAATAAACAATAAAAATGAAGATAATGAAGAAATAATTGCTCAGATATTGTTTATCTCTCTCTTTTTCTCTTTTTTGGATGTAGCAAATGGGAAAGATAGTCGACATAAATAAGGTAAATGCTCGCATCTTCCCTTTCGATTTGTAGAAATTGAAATAAATCCAAGGAAAAAAAATGGTTGATTCCACGTTTGTTTTTTATTTTTTTATTTTTTATATATAAATTGTAAAAAATGTGTTATGATATGGTGTGCACGTATTTGTATTATCCGGTCATTTAGTGCATATGTGTGTTCTCCTGTAGGAGTAGCCAAAAGTATTATTTTGCAAGATTAAAATTACAATAACTAATAAATTTTTCATTTAAATGAAAAATGGAGTCATTTAAATATTTCAGTGGGATGAATTTAAAAAAATTAATAGTATAAATATATTTTTTAATTTTTTCTTAATTGAATTTGATCCAATTTAATAAAATAAATAAATTTACAAGAGTTATTTTTTTTATTTTTTCTTAGTTGAATGGCCCACTCAATAAAAGAAACAGTTTTGCTCCTATGCAAACTGCCGCACCAAACTAATATTTATCGAAAAGAGAGATGTCATTTGTCGTATAGTCTTTCATTCAAGTGTCATTTTAATAAGACACTAGAAGAGTATTAGTTATATATAATTTTTATTGGTATTTTGAATTGCATATGAAATTTCCTTCATCTTACTCTCCTATTTTACGGAAAAGCTAACTACTAATTACTTTTTAATTTTATATAAAAAATAACTTAAGCGAGACAAAGTTTTTCTTTATAATAGAAATTTAGGTGACGTAAAACTCATTATGTTTATTTGAAAACAAGTAACGAACAAAGTACCACGAGGCCGGATTAATTTCATATATGATCACTTAAATTTGATAATTTTAACGTTATAATTACTATATTAGGATTTATAACGAAAAATATCTAATTTTTATTTTGTAACAGAAAAATCATAAAAATCGAAAAATCCGATTGCCAGAATCATTGACAGCATCAAGATTTATTGACAGCAACAAAAACAACACTATCTTATAACCTTAAAATTATTGATAACATCAAAATTTATTAAATATCTGATAGATAAAAATGTATATTTATCTTCATATTTTCAATTCTTCAATGGCCGAATTGTTAATTTTTCGGCTTTTGTAACTTTTCTATTACAAAATAAAAATTTGGTGATTTTTTTTATTACAAACCGTAGTTTGGTGACCATAGCATTACAGTTGCCAAACTTGAGTGACCACAGATGAAATTAATTCCCACAAAACCTTTGTCATGAGTTGGGATAAGTAAAAATAAAAAAGAAAAAATATGATTAAATATAAAATGGGTCCGAAATCGAACTGATTTTTTTGGTTAACCGATCCGTTGAATGCCTAGCTATGACGGAAGTTCAGAGTTTGAACCATTGAGCCGTTATGGGAGTTATAGAAGTGAAAAGAATGTAGTGTTCCTTCTTGATTCTAGACTCTATTACTCGGATCCGAACTTTGTCATTTTTCCCGTTGCACTGAACTACTTTCTAGAGCTTGATAATTACTATGTATGTATGTTTATATATATATAAACTAAAATTTATAAATAAATATGACATAAAATGAAATTTAATTTAAACATCGAGTCATAGGTTTGGTTTAGGTCGAATCGATATTTTAAATATTTTTGGGTGGATTTTTTAGCTTTTGGGTCATATTTGACTCTAAATTTTCTTAAACCATTCGTGTTTGATCCATTCTAATTTTCTTTGGGTTTGACTCATTATTTTCAAATGGGTTCAAATTAAATTTTCAGATTGAGTTAAAAATTGCCAAGTCTATGTAGGAGTCAAATTTCATACTCATTTAGAAAGAGCTTCTTTTAGAAACCAGATCTTTAATAAATAAAAATGTAAATTTTTTTCTTTGAAATAGTTTCCTTTTTTTCTTAGAAATTTTTCAAATAAAAAATTCCACTTATATTTGCAACAAATAGATGAAGTTCAATATTTATAAAATAAATAAAAATAATAACTTTTTATCAAACTTGAAGCAAAATCAATCCAAACATGCATATAATCATATGAAAAAGAAAGTAAAGGGGTGTTTCTAACCGAACTGAACCAGTTTATTCAGGCATGCAAAGGATCCGAATTGTGAACGTGCAAGGAAAATAGTAAATAATATCCATGTTGACTAGGGGAGTCCAGAGCTTATTTTTCAAATTTAGTCCATTAATAGGGGTGTGCAAAACTCGAACCGACCCGACAAACTCGAATAATCCGACACATTCGAGTGGGGTTATTTGGGTCGATTAGGGTTATAGGATTATCAAAATTTTAGGTAGGGTTAAGATCCCTTGAAAACAAATCCAACCCGTAACCCGAATAACAAAAATATATAAAGCCAAAAATTCCTAATTTCTACTACACTTCCTTCGAAACTAAATCCCTAATTGTCGATCTTCCCCACCTAGTCACCCACTCATCCTTTACTCTCTCACCGTCGCTAGTAAACAACGATCTGGTCTCCCTCTCGCCTCGTTCGTATCAGTCATCATCTCGATTCTCAACCTCTATTCTAGTCTCCCTCGTTCGTAGCTCTTTGGCATTCTAGAAAGGTATGTCTCTGTTTTGGAGGATTAAGAGTAGAAAAAGAGAGAGAGAGAAAGATAAGCGAGGGAGGAGGCCTAAGTTGGGATTTTTGGCTAATTACAGAAGGGGTAGGAAGAATTATGGATAAAGAGAGAGAGATAGAGGCAGTAGCAAATGGGGGCTGTGAACGAACAATGGCAAGCTCAAGAGTTTGCTGTTGATTCTGTTCATTAATAGCGAATTCTTGGGTTTGTGGGGTTAGGCGAGTGGAATCCATTTGTGGGTTTATTAAAGGAGATTGAGCTAAGCAAGTGCGTAGGCTTTTTTGTGTGCCTCTGGTTTTGGGCTAGCTTTGCCCTCTGTAGAAGATGGAGAGTAAATTGAATGCTTGAAACTTTCGTGATCAAACAATTTTCATTAATTTTATTGCATTATCAATATATATTAAATAATTTTTAACACCTCCTGATTTTGATAATTGATTTTGTTTTTGTGATCATTTGCGATATCAATCATCCAAAATCTATGTCTTCGGCTTCGTAAAGCAATAACAACTAGTAAGACTTTAAAATAAATTTTAAACAATTAAAAAAAATTCGGGTTGATTGGATTATAGGATTCGAGGTTCAAAAAAATTCGGGTTAATTGAGGAGGGACCCAATAATTAAATAGTGTCAAGTCGGGTGAAGAGATATGTGAAAAATTGAATTTCAGGGTTAATTGGGTTCGGGTTGGGTTGACCTAAACTCGACTAATGCACACCCCTATCCATTAATAATAGATTAATTGCAAAATGCATTTGATCAACCATTAACCATTTATTAATGTTTAAAAAAATCAACATGTACAATTATACTTATCCTAAATTTCATAAGAAAAAACTTCAACTAAAGGTGCAAATTTGCCCTAATATTTACCAAAATGGGTAAATTTGCCTCTAATATTTCAAATGGTGCAATTAAGCCATTAATGTTTAGCAAATGGGAGATTTATACCCATTTACTAATGGAATACTACCAATATTCCATTGGTTAACAGTTGACTGGGATGAAAAAGGACACAAGGCAAGCTTCAATTGGACACATCATCCTTCACGTGGATTCAGTAAAAAGATGGCCAAAGGTGCAAAAATGCTCATAAAGTTTGAAAAAAATTTGTTGTTTTACACATAATATTTATCTTGGTACAATATTGCTCTTAGTGTTTTAAAATTGGAGCAATTTTGCCCCAAGCCAAAAAAACTCCATTTGCTGATGGCAATGGGGCCTATTACTCTTAATAGTGTAACACCCATACCATACGAATCAATGTTTCAGTGCAAAAAGTCGGGAATTTTTTTCTAAACTATTTAACCTTTTATTTATAGTCTTAGTCCATTTATATAACTTTTAAGTTACGTTGTTATAGACCTATAACTGTCCAAGGTTACTATTTATTTTACAAAAATTTGACAATATGACGACTATAAATCTAACTAGCCTCCTGAAATGCAGATAATTTTCACAGCCTCTTATAGGCACAATAGTTCAATAATAATAATAATATTCACGTATTGTTCATTACTCATTTGTACCAACCAACTATATCAATCATCCATATAAGATTTACATATATACATAAAAGGTACTAAACATGCTAAATCCTTTACTTAAATTAATTATTATATACATATACATGCCACTCAAAAATTCATCAATAATCCTCAATTCTTTCTCTTCCTATGTACTAGTGCTCCTTTCTTTTCAGTACCTACACGCAGTAAATCTTACGTGCTAAGCATTAAATATGTCCATTAGTGACTAATAATCATAATATTTTCCTTTAATGTAGTTGTTCTAATTATGTAACAATTAGTTTAACAAACATTCAATATAATTACAATTTTGCAATTATTTTTCATTTATATTTTTAAAAACGTTTTTATTCTATTATTAGCAATCATTTTCAACCAACACCAAAACTTTAAATAATTCTTCAGTTTAGTCCTTATTTACAAATTTGCCCTTTTACCTAATATTTACAAAATTACCATTATTCTCATTTATTTTCTTTTTTAACCTATAACTTTACATACAATTTACCAATTACTCCCTACTTTAACATTTTCATGCAAAATTATACTTTTAGTTCCTATGTCATATAAAACTTTTATTTTTACACTATTGAAATATCAAATTACCATTTTACCCTTTATGGTCTTTTCTTAATTATTTTTATTCATTAAATACAAGTTTTGGTAAAATTATTATTTTACCCCTATACTTTTTATTTCCTTTCAATTAGGACCTTTTTCATCTTACACTTCATTTTTATCTTTCTTTTCACTCTTTTAATTTATTTTTTACATAGTGCCCCTAGTACAATCCCGACAGAAACTCTCAGACTAGATATACGAGAGGTGGACCCCACAGGACCACAAACAGATTGAGAAATGATCCCAAAAGACCATTTTCACAGAATAGATACCATATCAGACAGATACAAATACTATGGAGATCAAAAATTCTACCATAGCAAAGCAAGTCGTCATGATTTATACCGCGGTACAGATATACCTATGACCAGCCAATTATATCCTGATCTAGATTTTACTGCTAGACTATTTTTAAGGGCAAAATTTTATTAAATTATAAATCATTATCCGAATTTTTCACACTTTTATTACTTTTTCATTTAATTCATTTGTCAGTCAAACTTTTTAGTCCTTTTTACACAGTTTGTGAATTATTTTACCATAATTCACCATTTTTTTTCATCAAATTATGAATTAAGTCACAATAATTCAATGTTTTTACTTTATACATAACCAAAATTTCATCTGGAAATATTCAAATAATTTCTATAAATTCTATAAAAATTCATAAGCACATATTTCACTTATTTCATACATTATTTCCCAAAAGCTTTTTATTTTCTCAAGTTACATAATCCATTAATTATTCCAAAAATATTCAGATAATTTTTATAAATTCTATAAAAATTTATGGACACGTTACTTCATCTCTATTATCATTTTAATGCTTAATTTTATTAAAATACATGATTTAAACACTATTTCTTTTTAGGGTACAATTCGGTCAAGCTAAGAAGTCCACCTTACACTTGCTTTTAAATTCATTTAAACTTCCTAATAAGCTTTTTTAAGGTCTAATTCCATTAGCCTATCATCAATTTCAATTATACACATTTTTATTAAATTTTTCTAAGTTACATAAAGGAAAAATCATTCAAATCAAAGGGAATGTTATGATTTATTAGCCACTAACCTCAAGAGCTTGTTTTCACTCCTTAAACCTTCCTTTCTTTGCTGTAGATCCTTAGGACACCACCTTTCTCCTTATAATCTTAAGGTGGTAAAAAATACAAGGATGAAAATCTATTAATTTCTTGTTTCATTTTTCCAACTTAACTACAAAATCTTACTCTACAACCTTCAATCTACCCATACAAACACTTACATCAAATTAAAAACCTTAAAACCACTTACCTCAATTTAGATATATAACCTTCCTCCTCTTGGTTTTTCTTTAATTCTTTTATTAAAATAACCTCAAATGAAGATTAGAGGCTGCCATAAACTACTATAAAAGCTGAATTTTACTTAAAGGACTTGAATTCAGGAAGAAACTTAGAGAAAAGATGATGAAATTAAGAAAAATGGAATTCTTTCACTTGGCCAAGAAGAAGAAATGTGAGAGAGGGAGAGGCTGAATGAATGTGTTGGAACATCAGATTTTTATACCTTTTATAAGGCTTTTAATGGGCTGGACTTGGTCCATCCCAATTGGCACAATCTATAGCAAGCCCAATTTCATTATTTAGGCTCATTATGCTTTTCAAAATTATTTCTCTCACTTTCAAAACTCAATTTCACTCAAAATAAATTTCATAATTCTTAAAATAATATATTAAGTCTCCATGAAAAATTTTGACTCAATCGAAATTCGTTACTGATCCGGTTCAATCAAATCGGTCCAATTCGATAATTACAGGCATCACCAAAAAATTAAATTTTTATTATCAAAATATTCTACATGAAATTTCGTTAAAATCTACAAAATTTGGCAATTTTTGTAGTTCATTTACTATTTTTAAAAATTCGATTAAAGTCGAGTCAACCCTTTTACAAGGAAAATTTACTCTCTAGCTTTTTTTTTATTTTTGACCTTTGGAAAACCATTTGACCTCAGTTTAACTTTAAATTTTACCCTTGGACTCATCATGACCAATACTTTCTGATAGTCAAATAAAATATTTTTCACTTCTGGATACGATTTTCGGCCCGAAAATACTATTCACCATCGGAAGTTACTGTTTACGGCCAATCCGGTATTGAGGCCATTACAATTCTTCCCTACTAAAAGAAATTTCATCCTCGAAATTTACTTATATTAAGGAATAGACAATATTGTTATCTCATCAAAGCTTTTTTCACGTTGTGATGGTTCCAAAGCATCTTTACTAATAGAACCTGTTTATTTTTTAGCTGACTGATCTCTATAGTTAGGATCTTCACTGTCTTTCTTCACAGGTCACATCCACCTGCATTTGTACCTCTTTCGAATCACAAATTAAATTACTTCTTATCAATTTTTGTGCACTCAATTATGTCCAACTTGATAGAATTATGCATTTGTTTCCAAACAATGCCTCAAAAAGAGCCATCTTTCTACTGAACTGATAGCTATTGTCATCAGCAAACTCTACTAAGTACAAGTACTTTTCTCAACTGTTACTAATTTCAAGTATACAGTATCACATCAAATCTTTTAATGTCTGAGTCACTCATTCTGGCTGATCAGCAATATGAGGATAAAATACTATGCCAAAGTGGGGACTATTAATAATCTCCTATAAAGCATCATGTTCTCTTTAAAGCATAGACAATCCAATAACAAAATCTATGGTCACTTTATCTCCTTTCTAGTCCAATATTAACGTAAGTCAAAGTAATCTCGAAGAAACCTGATGCTCTAATTTTGCTTACATTTCAGCTAATAATGTCCATTGGGTGTCAAACTTAAACTGGCACTCATAGCTCGACGGGTTGCAACCACCATCATTAGCCATTTACACTTATTCATCACTTAAACACATTCATTTGAGAACATTCATATTACCAGATATATATTTTTATGCTGAGTATATCGATCACTACATTAGCTTCCCTGTAGTACTCTGCTAAATTCAGAAACTCCTCATTCAACCAGAATCACATTTGTTAAACTTGACATATAGTTGCTTTTCCTTCAATATCTGCAGAACAATCCTCAAATACTTATCATGCTCTTCCGGTGTCTCAAAATACACAGGAATGTCATCAATAAAGACCACTATAAACGGATCCAAATGAAGGTGGAAGACCCTGTTTGTCAAACCCATAAAGGTGGAAGGTGTTTGGAGTCACATCAATAGAGAATTCCACTTTCTTGTCAGGTAGTAATCCTAGTAACTCATTAGGGAACACATCAAGGTACTATCTGACAGTGTGTACTTCTGACACTTTCAAATTTTTTTCTTTCTGTCTCCATTGCAAAGCACAAGTAAGCGATGCACCATTTCTAATCAATCTCTTTACAGTGATAACAGAAATCACATAAGTTGAGAAGCTGATTTTCACACATATAACTGTGATTTTCCAACCTCTATCGAATTCCAAAGTAACTATCCTTCCTTTACAGTATATCATCACTTAATGAGCAGATAATCATTCCATCACATCAGGGGCAATCTTCCTTAACTGTATAACTTCTAACTCAATAGCAAACTATACCATGACACTCAAGATCTGAAAGATCATTTTTCATAGAACATACACCAGATCAGATAGATACAGATACTATGGAGATCAAAGATCCTATCATAGCAAAGCAAGTCGTCATGACTTGCACCGTGGTACAAATATCCCTATAGCCAATCAATTATATCATGAGCTAGATTTTACTGCTAGACTATTTCTAAGGGCAAAATTTCATTAAATTATAAATCATTATCCGAATTTTTCATACTTTTTACTACTTTTTCATTTAATTCATTTGTCAGTCAAATTTTTTAGTCCTTTTACACAGTCTGTGAATTATTTCACCATAATTCACCTTTTTTCAACAAATTATGAATTAACTCACAATAATTCAATATTTTTGCTTCATACTTAACCAAAATTTCATCTTGAAATATTCAAATAATTTCTATAAATTCTATAAAAATTCATAGGCACATATTTCACTTGTTTCATACATTATTTCCCAAAAGTTCATTATTTTCTCAGTTACATAATCCATTAATTATTCCAAAAATATTTAAATAAATTTCATCAATTTTATAAAAATTTATGGACATATTATTTCATATTTATTATCATTTTAAGGCTTAATTTTATTAAAATACATGATTTAAATACTATTTCTCTTTTGGGTACAATTCGGTCAAGCTAAGAAATCCACCTTACACTTGCTTTTAAATTCATTTAAACTTTCTAATAAGCTTATTTAAGGTCTAATTTCATTATCCTATCATCAATTTCAATTATACACATTTCTATTAAATTTTCTAAGTTACATAAAGGAAAAATCATTCAAATAAAAGGAAAATATTATGATTTATTAGCCACTAACCTCAAGAGCTTGTTTCCACTCCTTAAACCTTCCTTTCTTTGCTTTAGATCCTTAGGACACCACCTTTCTCCTTAGAATCCTAAGGTGGCAAAAAATACAAGGATGAAATATATTAATTCCTTGCTTCGTTTTGCCAAATTAACTACAAAATCTTACTCTACAACCTTTAAATGAAATTAAAAACCTTAAAATCACTTACCTCAATTTTGATATATAACCTTCCTCCTCTTGATTTTCCTTCAATTCTTTCATTATAGTCACCTCAAATAAAGATTAGAGGCTATCATAAAACACTAGAAAAGCTGAATTTTACTTAAGGGACTTGAATTCACGAAGAAACTTAGAGAAAAAAAGAAGAAATTAAGAAAAATGGAATTTTTTCACTTGGCCAGAAGAAGAAATATGAGAGAGGGAGAGGCTGGATGAATGTACTGGAACATCAGATTTTTATGCCTTTATAAGGCTCTTAATGGGTATGGGCTTGGTCCATACCAATTGCACAATCTATTTCAAGCCCAATTCCATTATTTACGCCCATTATGCTTTCCAAAATTATTTCTCTCACTTTCAAAACTCAATTTCACTCAAAATTAATACCATGATTCTTAAAATAATATATTAAACCTCCATGAAAAATTTTGACTCAATCGGAGTTCGTTACTGGTCCAGTTCAATTGAATTGGTCCGATTTAATAACTACCTGCATCACCGAAAATTTAAATTTTTATTACCAAAATATTCTACTTGAAATTTCATTGAAATCTAAAAAATTGATATTTTTGAAGTTCATTTATTATTTTTAAAAATTCGATCAGAGTAGAGTCAATCCTTTTACAAGGAAAATTTACTCTCTAACTTTTTCGTATTTTTGACTTTTAGAGGCCAATTTGATCTCGGTTTAACTTTAAATTTCACCCCTAGACTCATCATGATCAATACTTTCCGTTAGTCAAATAAAATATTTTTTCACTTCTGGATACAATTTTCAGCCCGAAATACTATTCACCATCGAAAGTTATTGTTCACAGCCAAACGGTGTTGAGGCATTACAATTCTTCCCTACTAAATGTAATTTCATCCTTGAAATTTACTTGTATCAAGGAATAGACAATATTGTTATCTCATCAAAGCTTTTTCACGTTGTGATGGTTCCAAAGCATCTTTACTAATGAAACCTATTATTTTTTAGTTGATTGATCTCTATAGTTAGGATCCTCACTGGTCTTTCTTCACAGGTCACATTCACCTGCATTTGTACCTCTTTCGAATCACAAATTAAATTACATCTTATCAATTTTTGTGCACTCAATTATGTCCAACTTGATAGAATTATGCATTTGTTTCCAAACAATGCCTCAAAACAGAGCCATCTTTCTACTGAACTGATAGCTATTATCATCAGAAAACTCTGCTAAGTACAAGTACTTTTTCTCAACTGTTACTAATTTCAAGTATACAGTATCACATCAAATCTTTTAATGTCTGAGTCACTCATTCTGGCTGATCAACAATATGAGGATAAAATACTATGCCAAAATGGGGACTATTAATAATCTCCTATAAAGCATCATGTTCTCTTTAAAGCACAGACAATTCAATAACAAAATCTATGATCACTCTATCTCCTTTCTAGTCCAATATCAATGTAAGTCGAAGTAATCCCAAAGAAACCTGATGCTCCACTTTTGCTTACATTTCAACTAATAATGTCCATGTGGTGTCAAACTTAAACTGGCACTCATAGCTCGACGGGGTTGCAACCACCATCATTAGCCATTTACACTTATTCCATCACTTAAACACATTCATTTGAGAACATTCATATCACCAGATATACATTTTTATGCTGAGTATATTGATCACTACATTAGCTTCCCTATAGTACTCGACTAAATTCAAGAACTCCTTATTCAACCAAAATCACATTTGCTAAACTTGACATACTATTGCTTTTCCTTCAATATCTGCAGAACAATCCTCAAATACTTATCATGCTCTTTCGGTGTCTCAGAATACACCAAAATGTCATCAATAAAGACCACCATAAACGGATCGAAATAAAAGTGGAAGACCCTATTTGTCAAACCCATAAAGGTGGCAGGTGCCTGGAGTCGCATCAATAGAGAATTCCACCTTCCTATCAGGTGATAATCTTAGTAACTCATTAGGAAACACATCAAGGAACTATCTGACAGTGGGTAATTCTGACACTTTCAAATTTTTTTCTTCTGTCTCAATTGTAAAGCACAAGTAAGCAATGCACCATTTATAATCAATCTCTTTACAGTGATAGTAGAAATCACATAAGATGAGAAACTGATTTTCACACCTATAACTGCGATTTCCCGACCTCTATCGAATCCCAAAGTAACCTCTCCTTCCTTTACAGTATATCATCACTTAATGAGGCAAATAATCATTCCATCACATCAGGGGCAATCTTCCCTGACTGTATAACTTCTAACTCAATAGCAAACTATACCATGACACTCAAATTAGGGTATCTTTGTGTCCTTTTATAATTTGTCCTGAACTCAATATACAATCTCCTTTCAAATCTTCAGCACACTTTTTATTTTATCCTTCAATGGACTAGCTTTCATCCATAAAGGCACTTAGGTGCTCAAACTCATGCTCATATTCAGTCAATAATTATTACCCTGCTTTAGCCTCCAAAAGGCTTCAGTAACACCACTTATATTTTGACCCAACTACAATCTCTATTGTATACAATCAATTATCAAATTGAAGAAATCAAACTGTGAAGGTGGAGGCAGAATCACTGCGTGAAAAAGCCTACTGATATGGGGCCTCATACTGTCCAGTACCTATGGACACCTCACTTTCACTATCCCCTACCTGACGATCTCAGCCAGATGAAAACTTTTCACTTAAAAACAAACAGGAGCAAGTACACATCAAACTCCTATCACTTTTTTCACTACAATTGGCATATATATATATATAAACCAATTACTAATTCCACTCTGATCTTAGAACCGCTTAAACCTTGCTCTGATACTACTAAATGTAACACTCATACCATATGAATCTAACGTTACTGTGCAAAAAGCTAGAATTTTTTTTCTAACCGCTTAACCTTTTATTTCTAGTCTTAGTCCATTTATATAATTTTTAAGTTACATTGCCAGTAGAACCTATAACTATCCAAGGTTACTATTTATTTTACAAAAAATTCGGTAATATGACGGCTATAAATCTAACTAGCCCCTTGAAACGCAGATAATTTTTACAACCTATCAGAGGCACAACAGTTCAATAATAACAATATTCACATATCGTTCATTACTCATTTGTACCAACCGACTATACCCATCATCCATATAAGAATTACATATATACATAAAAGTACTAAACATGCTAAATCCTTTACTTAAATTAACTAATATATACATATACATGCCACTCAAAATTCATCTTTATTCCTCAATTCTTTCTCTTCCTATGTACTAGTGCTCCTTTCTGTTCAGTACCTGCACGTAGTAAATCCTACGTGCTGAGCATTAAATATGTCAAGTGGTAACTAACAATCATAATATTTCCTTTAATGTAGTTGTTTTAATTATGTAACAATTAGTTTAACAAACTTTCAATATAATTACAATTTTATAATTATTGTTCATTTATTTTTTTTAAAACGTTTTTATTCTATTATTAGCAATCATTTTCCACCACACCAAAACTTTAAATAATTCTTCAGTTTAGTCCTTATTTACTTAACTTTTTACAAATTTGTTCCTTTTACCTAATATTTACAAAATTGTCATTATTCTCATTTATTTTCTTTTTTAACCTATAACTTTACATATAATTTACCAATTACTCCCTACTTTAACGTTTTCATGCAAAATTACAAGTTTAGTCCCTATGTCATATAAAACTTCATTTTTACACTATTGGAATATCAAATTACCATTTTACCCTTTATGGTCTTTTCTTAATTATTTTTATTCATTAAATACAAGTTTTGGTAAAAATATGGTTTTGCCCCTATATTTTTTTATTTCCTTTCAATTAGACCCTTTTCATCTTACACTTCATTTTCGTCTTTCTTTTCACTCTTTTAATTTATTTTTTACATAATGCCCCTAGTACAATCACCACAGAAACTCTCAAACTGGATATACAGACAAGGACCCAACAAGACCACAAACAGACTGAGAAATGATTTCGAAAGACTATTTTTCATAGAGCAGATATCAGATCAGACGGATACAGATACTATGGAGATCAAAGATCCAACCATAGCAAAGTAAGTCATCATGACTTGCACTGCGGTACAGATATTCCTATGGCCAGCCAATTATATCCTGAGCTAGATTTTACTGCTAGACTATTTCTAAGGGCACAATTTTATTAAAATATAAATCATTATCCGAATATTTCATACTTTTTATTACTTTTCATTTAATTCATTTGTCAGTCAAACTTTTCAGTCCTTTTTACACAGTCTGTTAATTATTTCACCATAATTCACCATTTTTTTCATCAAATTATGAATTAACTCACAATAATTCAATATTTTCACTTCATACATAACCAAAATTTCATCTTGAAATATTCAAATAATTTTTATAAATTCTATAAAAATTCATAGGAACATATTTCACTTGTTTCATACATTATTTCCCAAAAGTTCATTATTTTCTCAAGTTACATAATCCATTAATTATTCCAAAAATATTCAAATAATTTTCATAAGTTCTATAAAAATTTATGGACATGTTATTTCATCTCAATAATCATTTTAAGGCTTAATTTTTTTTAAATACATGATTTAAACACTATGTCTCTTTAGGGTATAATTCGGTCAAGCTAAAAATTCCACCTTACACTTGCTTTTAAATTCATTTAAGCTTCCTAATAAGCTTATTTAAGGTCTACTTCCATTTTCCTATCATCAATTTCAATTATACACATTTCTATTAAATTTTTCTAAGTTACATAAAGAAAACATCATTCAAATCAAAGGGAAATGTTATGATTTATTAGCCACTAACCTCAAGAGCTTGTTTTCACTCCTTAAACCTTCCTTTCTTTGCTTTATATCCTTAGGACACCACCTTTCTCCTTAGAATTCTACGGTGGCCAAAAATACAAGGATGAAAATCTATTAATTTTTTGCTTCATTTTTCCAACTTAATTACAAAATCTTACTCTATAACCTTCAATCTACCCATACAAATCCTTAAATCAAATTAAAAACTTTAAAATCACTTACCTCAATTTTGATACATAACTCTTCTCCTCTTGATTTTCCTTCAATTCTTTCATTATAATCATCTCAAATGAAGATTAGAGGCTGCCATAAACCACTAGAAAAGCTGAATTTTACTTAAGGAGCTTGAATTCAGGAAGAAACTTAGAGAAAAGATGAAAAAATTAAGAAAAATAGAATTCTTTCACTTGGCCAAGAAGAAGAAATGTGAGAGAGGGAGAAGCTGAGTGAATGTGCTGGAACATCAGATTTTTATGCCTTTTATAAGGCTCTTAATGGGCTGGGCTTGGTCTGTCCCAATTGACACAATCTATTTCAAGCCCAATTCCATTATTTAGGCCCATTATGTTTTTTAAAATCATTTCTCTCACTTTCAAAGCTCAATTTCATCCAAAATCAATTTCATAATTCTTAAAATAATATATTAAGCCTCCATAAAAAATTTTGATTCAATCGGAGTCCGTTACTGGTCCAATTCAATCAAATTGGTCTGATTCGATAATTAGCAGCATCGCCGAAAATTTAAATTTTTATTACCAAAATATTCTACATAAAATTTCATTAAGATTTGCAAAATCTGACAATTTTTGGAGTTTATTTACTATTTTTAAAAATTCGATCAAAGTTGAGTTAACCATTTCTACTAGAAAAATTGACTCGCTAGGTTTTTCGTATTTTTGACTTTTGGAGGCTCATTTGACCTCAATTTAACTTTAAATTTCACCTCTGAACTCATTATGACTAATAATTTTCGATAGTCAAATAAAATATTTTTCACTTTCGGATACGATTTTCGGTCCGAAAATACTATTTAATGTCAGAAGTTATTGTTCATGATCAATCCGGTATTGAGACCATTACAAATAGACCATTGCTATGTATTACTCTCTCACTCTTTTCTTTGCTAACATGGCAATGGTAATCAACCATTGTGACGTGTCATTGTCTTCCTCAATTCTCTTGCGTGTTACGGCATTAGGACTTATTTTCAACCAATTACTTATTGCCATGTGTCACATATCCTCTCTCTTATCTTTTCGGCACATGTCACATCTCATTTCTCTTTTCTCTTCTCTCACCTCATCTCATTTATTATTATATTTTATAAAATAAAATAAATTAAAATGTCTTTTTATTACTCTATAAATATATCAAATCTTCTAGGAAATTATATTAAATAATATAAATGCTTATATATATGTCTAAAAATTTTACAATTTTTTTTTGCAAATTATAAATAACTAAAATTCATTTAACCCAATATAATATTGAGAAAATATAAAATAAATAATATCAAATCTAAAAGATTAAGTGAGTGACACGTGGCAATAGATGATTGGGTGGGCCCCACTACCACATCAGCGAACGTTGCACCAAAGTAAACATTAGGGCAGTAAAGTTACATATTTTGCTAAACTTTAAGGATATTTTTACAGCTTTGGCCATTTTTTACTAAAGCCACATAGAGGATGACATGTCTAATGGGAGCTTGCCACATGTCCTCCATCCCAATTAGCAGTCAATAAACTAAATATTGATCAACATTAGTGTCATGTTAGTATAGGGGTATAAATCTCCAATTTTCTAATATTAAAGGATTAATTGCACCATTTGAAACATTAAGAGTAAATTTGCCCACTTTGATAAACATTAGGGGAAATTTTACACCTTTAGCTAAGAAACTTCTATCCATCAAATTAAAATATAAATTTTTCAAATTTTAAACATAAAATTCAAGTCATTCAAATTTAATATCAATGCGCTAAAATAAAATTATATAAATATTAATTTATTAGTCATCTATTTTCTAAGATTACAATAGAATATGGATACATGTAATAACTACCTTTATGTCCATATATGAGTATAAAATTACATATAAACCCGGTTAACCATTAAAAAATTGGCTAATCAAAAAATTAAGTCCAAATTCAAGTTCATTAACCATAATTTTGAAAGGCTTAAAGGCAATTTTTGTCCTTAAACGATCGAAAATGGGGTTATTTTACTTATGAACTTTTTTTAAGCCAATTTACCCTTCAACTCAATAAAACGATGCTTTTATACCCCTCAAATAGATAAAATTTACATGTGAAAAAATGGAGCTAATGGTGTCCAATTACAATGCCACACCTCATTTGCCACTTATGCTTCTCTCTCCTAGTCAACATGATTTTTTAATTTAAAAACCCGTGAGGTGGCATCCCACATGGCACCCATGCTGAAAATTTAAAAAAAAATAAAAAAAATTATTTGGCTTCTCAGAAAATCAAATCAAAAGAGATAAAAAAAATCTATTTATTTTCCAAGAAAATTTTTTCTTCTAAATTTTCTGAGAGAACTCTTCTGCAGCAACAAATAACAAGCAAAACAACTTTAAATTTCTATTTCTTTTCTTTTCTATTTTTGCACCAGAATTACAACAAATTCTATTTCTATTTCTATTTCTATAACAATGAAACACCAATAGCAAATCCAAAATTACAATTTCTGCATTAGAAATAAAAAAAGTTAGAGATCTTTAATTTTTTTGAAGAAGAAAAAGGGATAAAAGAGATGGTGTCTGTTAGATCTGAATAAACTACAACCGCCACGAAGATTGAAGGTTTGGATGACATCCCTAGATTAGGCAAAATCTATGCTTGAAGGTTTGGATCACTTTGTCGCTGATCTACCTTCCAGCTGTGAGAAAGAATTGCAATTTATGAGAAAGAATGGAGCATGATGACTAATAGTAATCTAATATTTCACGGTGGTTGACTAGGGTTTGTGAGGCAAAGATGGCGTCAACAATGGAGGGCAACCATTTTGGATTAATCAGTGAGGGAAAAACAAGTGACAAAGAAGAATAAGAATAAGAAGAAGAAAAAGAAAAAGAAAAAGAAAAAGAAGAAGAAGAAGAAGAAGGGGAGGATGATGAAGAGAGAGAAAAAGAGGGATAATAGAGAGAGAAATATTTTTTTATTTTTTAATTTTTTCGTCTCATAAGCTTTTTCTTGATTGGATCTATGATTAGGAGAGAGAGAGTTTGCTGACATGTTACATTTTGATTGGACACTATTAGAGCCGTTAGACACATGGCATTTTCGGCTATACAATACTGGAGGCAAAAACGCACTAAAAATGATTTTAAGGGCAAAAAGGGCCTAAAAAAAGTTGAGGGGTAAAATCACCCCTTCTCAATAGTTGAGGGGGCAAAAATTCACTTTATCCCTTTTCAAAATTAAAATCCACATTCATATCCAATTGGACTGATTAATTGTTAAAGTTAGTTTGAATTCGGTCTTCTAAACAGATTTAACAGTATTGTGATTTTTTTGTCCAATCATAATGGTTAGGACCTTAAAGCAGGCACTAGAGTCGTCAATTATAAAATAAATTAAAGATTCAGTTCTTAATGTTTTCAAAGTTGGATCCAAAGACAACTAGAAATGCATATTTCAACTAGTTTTCTTGATAAAGCTACCATATTAAAAAAAAAACAATATATTTATATGTAACAAATGGATAAAATTGGATTAATTTAGATCAAACGATAACAAATTGAGTTATAAATAAATGGATCGAATTATAAGCAAGTTAAAATTTTGTGGATCATAAAGGAGTGGGAATGGATCTAATTGGGTCATTGACTCGAATAGGCTATTGTTTAAACAAGTCATAAAATGGTTACATTAGGATTCGTAAGTAACATTATTCTTTTATCCTTTTAATATTATAGTAATTAAAAATCAAAAAATATTTTATATAAATAATTGTTTTTCTATTTACATAAAAAAGTCATAATATTTTTAAAAAATAAATGGGTCATAAACATATCATATCAAATTTGCCATATAATGAGTTAGATTAGATTATATTACTTTGCAAATCAATTGAATCGCCTCATAAATAGGTCATCGATGGATTGGGTCAGATTTATATCGAAAAAATTATACTCCCTCCATCTCGAATAAGGTGTAACATTTTGTAGAAAAAGTTTATCTTAATTAAAATCTCATTTTATAAATTTGAGATAATATTTATTTTAATTTTGCTATTTTATTGATATCAAGAAGTATTATATTAATATTTTCAAATTTTTTTACGCATTTTCTCCAATATATTTATTTTTATTAAATATAAGAGAGGTTATTATAAAATTTTTATTGATTCATTTATTTATTTTTTTGAAGGATTTGGATAAATTTGCATCATTGGCCACTTAACCATAACCCCTTATAACAACAAATTTTCACACTTTCAATTTGTAATATAAAAGTCACCTAACTTCAATTCATGTAGAAAAAGAAAAAGAAAAGCCATTTATGCCATTGTCGGTTTATAAATTAACATTCTATTCCTTTATGTTTTTCAAATTTTTTATCAGATTTCCGATACCAATTAAAATAAGCTTGCTCCATACTAGAGAATTATAGAGCTAGTCAAATCTCTTTGATCTCTAATTTCCTTAATTTCTTGTACTCATCGTGGTATTAAAAACTTATAATAAAGACTAGCAACCTTTTATTCTTGAAAAAATAATATTCAAACTCGTTTTATTGTACAGTAAATTCTTCTAAATAATTTAAAAAACTTTCAACTAAACTATTAAAATTTGCAAAATATTCATTTACTCAATTAATACAATCAACAATAATATTTAATACTGCTATTGCTGGATTATTGTCTACTGCTTGATCTAAATGAAAATAATCATGAAACTAATAATACTTTGACATCAAAAATTATTTTGTGCTAATAACTGATAAAAAAATGTAAAAATAACATTGAAAAAAGTTAAAGTTCCCATATACTCCTCAAAATTAAGTGCTGAATGATATTTGTACTAATCAATGTGGAAATGCTCTATATATATCTAGAATTTTAACTCAATTAGGTAAAATTATATAGCTACTCAAAAATCTTCTGCTAGCTCTGCAATTATGCCAGTACGAATTAAAATTTCTAATATAGAGCAGATTCACTTTAATTGACATTGGAGTCTTGATAAAATTTTGGAAAAGTATTAATTTGCAAACTTGCAAACCGGCAATAGCGATTTGAAGGGGCATGAACTAAATTTAGGGACTTTTATGTTACAAGTTAAAGTTTAGGGATTTTATTGTTATTTTGGTTATGCGTAAGCAATAATGCAAAAAATCTAAAGGATTGAGAATCAACTTATAGCAAAATGGAATGAAGACAAAGCTAGTCTTTTCATATTCTTCAGGGTTCATATCTTCACCTGGTTTTGAAGTTCGATGGAGAAGAACATTGATTCTTACAGTTCAGTTCGCCCCAAGAATGGTATGTGCTTTAAAGATGCCCACAAGTCTAAATTTCAAACCTTTTTCTCATTTGAATGAACTACACGAACGGAGAGTTTTTCCCATTACATTAACTTCTTCTCTAAGAAAAGTTTCAATGAATATTATAGTCTATAATCTGTTTCTCAACTTTTTTAAACATATGGTGCATTGTGGTTTTTTAGTAGAAATTTGAAAACTTTTAAGTTATGTAGGCCTTTCGTTATGTACCCAACTGACTATATCGTTGCTTTGCCTTGTTATGCTAAAAAATCCTCTACTTTTTTTTTTTTCTGTATATGATTCGTTTATATACAATCACTATTTGAAAATGGGTTCAGGGAAAATGGAATTTTTATTTTGCCAAATTTTTGCAGTTCTGTAGTTTCAGAATCTTGTCACGGCGTGGAGGTGGGAATTATTATCAAATTTAATCTGAAAATTGTTCTTGGGAGTTATTTTTGGAGTGTTTTTAACCGGACCTTCAAGGGTTTTCATCATAGATTTATGATCAATTTTTCAGAGTGTAGATTGTAGACATGAAGTTATAGGAATGATTATTGGAGATAAGAACATTTTTTGCCACCTTGATTTATTTAATCAATTAACTACTTACTTACATAATGCCTTTACTTGCATAGCAAATTAGAGTTTTTGCTTTTAATGTGGTGCATTTATGCTGTTTAAAGGAAGTCTACTTTTTGATTTATGCTGTTATACAAAATTTTATGTCCAGATATGACTTCAAGATATTCCATTTGTAGTTATTAGGACTGTTCATAAGTTGGATTGGGTCAAAAACAAAAGAAACCCAACCCAAACCAATATAGGCGGTTTGAGTTGGTTTGGAGCAATTTGAAACAGTTTTTTTTTATTGTAATTTATAATGGTTTGAGTTGGTTTCAAAACGGTTTGAATACGGTTTAGTAGATAACCGGTTTATTATCCTACAACCCGACCTTTTCTTATGAGAAAATTGAAAATGTAATCCAACCCGACCAACAATCCACCTAAACCATGGTTTTTATGGTTTGGTCGGTTTGACTCGATCGGGTTGGTCGGTTCATTAAAAAAACTGAACAGCCCTAGTAGTTATTATCGAATCAAATGTATAATAGCCCACAATTTATGCATGAGAACTTTTTTACGTTAAGATATTATTTTCTGTTCTCCATTTCACTTTTTAAGTATCCTTTGTTATTTGCTTGTTTCA
This sequence comes from Excoecaria agallocha, assembly GCA_037975025.1. Taxonomy (NCBI): domain Eukaryota; kingdom Viridiplantae; phylum Streptophyta; class Magnoliopsida; order Malpighiales; family Euphorbiaceae; genus Excoecaria; species Excoecaria agallocha. The sequence continues at coordinate 38,140,448 of CM075819.1, read as the reverse complement.
TTTACTTTTCCTATAATAAATATATATTCATTCCAAAACTTATCAGTAATTATTGAGTGACAGATGAAGAGTATATTGTGTGCGTGGCCACGTCTCTTTTATGCTTATTTCCTGCATGGTCACGCGTGTGGCTTCTGTCTTCATGCACGGCCACATCTCCTTCATGCTTATTTCCTACGTGGCCACGCGTGTGGCCTCTGCCTACGTTCCCTTTATTTCTTCATTTTTACTTCTTTTCTTTTATCACTCTTTTACTTCTTTTCGCTGTAATTATTTTTTTACTTATAGTTAGTTTTAGTCTTGTAACCATGGTTATTTAGTTAGTTATTTTTAACCATGGTTAGTTAATCAATTTCTTTAGCAGTGTATATATATTTTGTTCTACTCTGTTTTTGTAACTTGGAATACACGAAATATAGAGGTATTAGTTCTTGGATTCTCTGTCTTGCTTCTGCTGCTTATATAGTATCAGAGACAGCGAATCAAGGTTTTCAAGCTTACTGTAGCTTGTGATTTGTTTGTGATTAGTGATTTGGTCGTGGTATTTTTCTAAGTGAATCTCTTGGCGGACGCTGCTCGTGCTGGAGTTACAAGAAATCCTATGAATCTTCAAGGATCTGACAATCTAGGTATTAATTTGGTTACGACTCCATTGAATGGATTCAACTATCGTACTTGGAGCACTTCAATGAAGAAAGCCTTAGCTGCTAAACATAAGCTAGGTTTTATAAAGGGAAAAGTAAAAATGCCTGCTGAAGATTCAGATGAGTATGAAGAATGGTTGAGTGTAAATGCTATGGTAGAATCTTGGATTCTTAACTCTCTTACAAAATAATTGCATGAAGCTTTTTTATATGTCTCATCTGCAAAAGATCTTTGGGACACATTGGCGAAACGGTTTGGAGATTCCACTGGTCCACAAGAATATTAGATCCGGAGAGAAATTGGTACAATTGCTCAAGGTAATAGCAGTCTTTCAATGTATTTTACGAATTTGTGTAGGCTGTGGGATGAATTACAGTGTATCATTCCAGTTCCACATTGCACTTGTGGAAAGTGCACTTGCAATGTTTCAGACAGAGTTCTGCAATTGAATGAGAATGCAAAGATTATTCAATTTTTAATGGGATTAAATGAATCCTATAATCATATCAAGAATCAAGTGCTTATGATGGATCCTTATCCAAATATCGATAAGGTTTATTCTATGCTTATGAACATGGAGAAGCAAAGACAAATATCAGATGCTTACAATGAGACAAATGACAGTAGTGCTTTAATGGCTATTGCTGCTGTTTTGAACAACAATCAGAGAGGGCTGAAATCTTCTGGAAAACAACGAAAGGATTATAAGAAGGAAGATAAGTATTGTAGTTTTTGTAAGATGGATGGACACACGAAGGACACTTGCTTCAAGATTCATGGCTATCCAGATTGGTATATGGAGCTGAAAAAACAGCAGAAAAAGAAAGGAAGCAAGCCTGTTCACGTATCTGATTCTTCTGTGTTCTTGCAATCTTGATATCGGGAAGATTTACAATCCAAAGGCCATAAGAGAAAGGGGTCTTCTGATAAAGGTGGTGAATATAGTACTTCAGCCTCTTCTGCAATTGCTCTTTGGCGTACTTATGGAAGGAAGCTTCAGAAACATTTAGCATCTCTAATTTGCTCCAGGCGTTAGATAGATTTGACTTTGGTAGTGTGACAAGAGAAGTAAGAATGTTAAGTGCTCGAATACGCAAACATTACTCTAAAGTGAACTCTATAATTCCACTTTCACATATAGTTGTAGAAAATGAGAGGTTAATGAATCAGCAGGACACTGGTGTGACACAATATGATGTAATCGCTTTGGAAAATGAGCCACTGAGAGTTCATGACACAGCAGGTCATATACCTATAGTAATCCTCGATTCAGATGATGAAGATAGTGGATGTCAGGGGCATTCTCATCTGTTCAAGGAGAAGGTCTTGGTTGAGTCTACTCATGAACTTCCAGAGAAAGCTTTAACTGTAAGTTTTCTTTTTCTCCAATAAATTTTTGCAGTAATAAGTTTGAAACATAGAAAGGAATAGAATAGAATGCATGAATTCAAATGTAATTATTCTTGTACATTGAGTGTAGCTTTGGTTTTGCATATTAATGCGAGTGATTTCACTTTTAGGTGAGCAATACTAAAGAAGTCAAAACTCCAGACGTTGAAGCCAAGAGCAGCCTTGCTAGTCTTGATATTCAAGAAGATAAAAGTGCACATATTGACACCAAGAATGATATGGAAGTTAAAGAAAATGAAAAGGTCAAAGCTTCATGGAATCTTACTGGAAGTTCACCTGACAACTGCAATATTCAGGCAGATGAAAATGCATGTGCTGGGATAGTACATAGTATTCAATTTACATATAGTGAAAAAGTTGAAACTTCAGAGGATGACGCTGAGGGTTCAACTGCTAAATGCAAAATCAAGGTGGATTTAAGTGCAAACAGTAGCATAGTTAGAAAAGACAAAAATCTCGATATTTATGTTGGAGATGATAGTTTGGCCAAAAGTGATAATGGGGTTGAAACTCATGTTGGAGATAAAGGTTCCACGGATGCAGCTAGTTGTTCGACCACCAAAAGCAATGTTCAGGCCAATAAGAGTGCACATGCTGCTGAAAATATTATCATTGTGAAAAATAGTGATCATCGAATTGATGTTGAAGATAATGGTGTTACCGAAATTGGAATTGAGAATGAGATTGAAGATAGAGATTGTAAGAACAAAGCTTTAAGTGATGATGTTGAGGGTTCACCTAATAAGCACAGTATCGAATCAGACGAAAATGCATATGCCGGCATGGAAAGTATCATGGCCATAGAAGAGGACAACCATCAAGTACATGTTGAAGATGCTGGTATTGCAAAAATTGGAATTGAGAATGATATTGAAGATAGTGATTGTAAGAACAAAGCTCTAAGCGATGTTGTTGAGGGTTTGCCTAATAATCATGACATGAAATTAGATGAAAATGCATGTGCCAGCATGGAAATGAATATGGTCGTACAAGATGATAATCACCAAGTACATAGGGATTGTAAGAATAAAGCTTTAAGCGATGTTGTTGAGGGTTTGCCTAATAATCATGAAATGAAATTGGATGAAAATGCATGTGTCAGCATGGAAATGAATATGGTGATAGAAGACGATAATCACCAAGTACATGTTGAAGATGTTTATTTGGTCGAAATATGGAACGAGATGTCAGTTGCATTAGAGTGTACCAAGGTATTTTAATTTACCTTGCCACTGGAAATACTAACAATAATGTCTCTGTTGTACTATGGTTTGTTCCTAAATTGTATACTTGTATTCTAAATCTTTCTCTAATTGATTCGACAGCAACACTACCTTTGACATTTTAATTTATCTTGTTTGCGAAGTTGAAGGTGGAACCTATTTTTCTTACAACTTTGCAGTCAGTTTGCTAGACTTGTCAAGTCTTCTAGCTGTTTCTGATTTCCTTTTATAATTGGCATAGTTTTATGTTGTCTTTGCCAGGACTCTGTTGCAGATTCTGCCACTGATGAATGCATGGAAGAACATGGCGAGGACTGTGACCATACTTTTGTCTTAAAGGATGATCTTGGCTATGTCTGTCGCATTTGTGGACTTATTCAGAAAAGCATTGATACCATATTTGAGTTTCAATACACTAAGGTATAAGAGTTCTATTTTGAATTTGTTGGACATTAATTTCTGGTTTAGATTGATTAAGTAGGAAAAATAATGTCATTTGGATACTTAATCATGACATCAGGGATTGTAGGTTATATAAATGGATTTATTGTAATATAAATTAAAAAATAAAAGAGTTTTTTACTTTTTTTTTTTAAATTATAAAAGCTTTCATAGTTTTTGAATGTGTTATTTTCATGTGGCTACACGCGATACATGAATCTGTTTTGATGACAGAATTGGACTGTGAAGGGCTCAAAGTTCCATGATAGCATTGGTTATATTATAATCCCATTCTTTCATGGATATGAAATATTTGGTTTCTGAATTTGCTTTATTCAAATTAAAACTTTTGGTGAAAACTATATTTTGGTGAGGTATCGTTTGGTCTATCTCCTGACACAGATGTTAGGAGAACACATTTCATAATAGATGTTCTGTTATGGAATCTTAATTTTTATCTCTCATATTCCAGATGACGAACAGTACAAGAACCTATGCTTATGAGCCCAGAAATACCAGCTGCTCAGATTCAATCGATGTTATTCCAAATTTAATCAAATCCCCTAGTTATGCAGTAACTGAAATTGTTGCTCATCCCAGGCACAGGAAGGAAATGAAACCTCACCAAGTAGAGGGATTTAATTTTCTTTGTAGCAACCTTGTTACTGATGATCCACGGGGTTGTATCTTGGCCCATGCTCCTGGTTTGGGGAAGACATTCATGATAATCAGTTTCATTCGGAGTTTTCTAGCAAAATACCCTGATGCCAGACCTTTGGTGGTGCTGCCTAAAGGGATCTTGGCTACATGGAGGAATGAGTTTCTGAAATGGCAGGTGCAGGATATTCCATTGCTTGATTTTTGTACTTCAAAAGCAGAGAATCGGTCTCAGCAGTTTTCTGTTATAGTATGTGACAACAGCAAAAGTGCAGTGGTGGCTGAGTGTCAAGATATTCTACTAAAGGTCCCCACCATTCTTATACTGGATGAAGGCCATACTCCAAGAAATGAGGAAACTGATGCACTTCAGTCCCTTTCAAAAGTCAAAACCCCTCGGAAAGTGATACTTTCAGGCACCCTTTACCAAAATCATGTGAAGGAGGTCTTCAATATCTTGAATCTTGTTCGGCCAGGGTTTCTGAAGCTTAGAGATCAAAAGATGATTTGTAATCGCATAATGAGCAGGGTGCAGATTTTAAAGAGGAAGCATTTAATTGACTTGTATTCAGCTTTTTTTTGACTCGGTAGAGTACACACTCCAGAAAGATGAAGACTTCCAGCAGTGATACAAGATCTTCGTGAGATGACTAGCAATGTACTCCATTACTATAAAGGAGATTTCCTAGATGAGCTTCCTGGGCTTGTTGATTTCGTGGTTGTACTCAATCTAAGTCCAAGCCAAAAGGATGAAATTCGGTCACTAAGGAAGTTGGATAAGTTCAAGCGAACTTCATTAGGAAGTGCAATGTATATTCATCCATGGCTTAAATCTTTTTCAGAGAAATGTTCAGAAACTGGAGAAAAAGGCTTGAATGTTGACGACGAAAAGATTGATTCAGAATTACAACAGTTAGATGTTAGAGGGGGTGAAAGCTAAGTTTTTCCTTAACATTCTTGGACTATGTGAATCAGCAGGTGAGAAGCTGCTGGTTTTCAGCCAGTATATCTTGCCTTTGAAACTACTAGAGAGGCTTTCAGCGAAGGTAAAGGGTTGGAGTCTGGGAAAAGAACTTTTTATGATTACAGGTGACTCAAACAGTGAGCAAAGGGAGCAGTGTATGGAATGCTTCAATAGTTCTTCAAATGCTAGAGTCTTCTTCGGATCAATCAAAGCATGTGGGGAAGGAATATCATAATATTAGATGTTCACCTTAACCCATCAGTAACCCGACAAGCAATCCGACGTGCATTCAGGCCGGGCCAAAAGAAGAAAGTGTATGCATATAGATTGATTGCTGCCGATTCACCTGAGCAGGAAGACTACCTTACCTGCTCTAGGAAGGAGTTGATTTCAAAGATGTGGTTTGAATGGAATGAAAATTGTGGTAACCAAGACTTGGAAGTAAAATTAACAGATGCTAATGAGTTTGGTGACATGTTCTTTGAAAGTCCAGGGCTAAGAGAAGATTTGAATGCTTTGTACAAAAGGTTAGTGCATTTAATTTCACATAATCCTGTTTTTTTCTATGTAGCTTTTAGTTTTCCTGACTTTTGACGTCCGCCATTTTTGTAATCCAGGTAAAAGGTGCGATGATAGATTCAAGTGACTCGGTTTATCATCAATGCATTCAGTTAAATCTTCACTTATTTTGTCCAGGAATCTAATGTACACAGTAGAAAAATCACTTAGAAACTGCATTGGGCATCATATACATTAATTATCGTAAACATCATTATGCTCTAGACTACTGATTTTGAATACAAAAAGAAACTAATGGTTTGGAATGCCAGTTGAAATATAGGCAGCTTTAATCAATTATGAAGTTATTTTGTGCTCTTGGCAGCAGAAAATAGATAAATGGGTTACTTTGTTCCCAGATTTGTACAGTTTATTAATATAAATCTGTATTCGAGTCATATCCATACTATACTCAAAATTAAAAAAGTACAAACCAAAATACATATTTATCCCTATCCTGTGAGTACTGGGTACGCAGTTCAATTAAAAGTACCAGTGTATCATAGGGTATTGCTCGACTAAACTGAATGTTTGCTCAAGCTGTGAAAAGATTTTGAAAACAATAAAACTTAGTACTTTTTACTCGGTAAACATGTTTAAAGATGGGATGAAATACAATACTTGTGCACATCTAAACTATTAAATCAAATAGATGTACACAATTCAATAATTTAAATGTGCGCACAATGTATGCGCATGCACATTAAATTACTAATAAAAATGTCATTAGAAGTTTTTTTATATAAAATTTTTCTAATAATAAATCAGAAATTAAAAAAAATAAAAAATAAAAGAAGAAGAAGAAGAGGAAGAAGAATAGAAGTTTCTTCACCTCTCAATGTTTCCTATCTTCTATAGAGTATTTTTCTTTCATTATCAATAGAATAAAATAATAAAAAAGAAAAATGTTGGAATGTTTCAAACAATAGATAAGAAGGGATTAATGTTCCTTGCTCAATGTAGCCTATTGGAACATACTCTTCTTCCATATTATTTGTTTTATATCAAATCAATTGTAACTTCTTTTTTTCTTTTACGCACATTAAGATAATAATTAATTTTTTTCAATTTATTAAAAAATATTTTAAAAATGTTATAATATTATCAATTATATTTCATGTAAATATAAAAAAAATATGTAAAAGAAGTTAATAAAAGCATTAATTTAGTATTAATACCAATAAAAGGGCAAAATTAAAATCAATATAATAAATATTCTGTTGATTTTATCAAATAACATTTTAGGTGGGACGGTAATAAAACAATATAAGAATAGTTTTCTTTATCCATTTAAATCTTTATGAGTTTGCATTATCTATATATACAAGGAGAAAAGTATAAAGCCTGTATACTAGGGAGAAAAGTCTACATAGAAAAGCCTATATTCTACTCTCTCCGTTTTTTATTATCTGTCACTTTTGAGTAAATTTTAAATTCTATTTATCTGTCGTTTTTAGACTTTCAATGTAATTTAATTTGCTTTTTCAATTTATTTTTTTTCAATAAAGTCAGAACCAATTAAATTTGATAATTTAGTCTTAATCACGTAATTTAATACTAAATTTAAGTTTATTTATTATTTCTTAATCCTAGTAAAAACAATAAAAGTGACTGATAAAAAAAACGGAGGGAGTAACTACATACATCATTTTAGAACACTCCCTCTCAAGCATAATCATAAATGTTAATTATATTCAGCTTGTTACAAAGATATTCAATCTAAGTCCCATTCAAACCTTTTGTGAATATCACCTAATTGCTCTCTTATTTTCACATAGTAGAAATTTAATTCTCTTCAATCTTTTTACGGACAAAGAGGCAATCAATCTCAATATTATAATCCGTATTTTTTTTAAATAATTAATTTTTTAAAAACTAATAAATCTTTTAATTATTAATATATATTAAATAGATAAATAATAAATGAAAATTCCTCCCCCCACTTCTCTAATTTTTAGTCCCCTATTCTAATAAAACTCTTCTAAAAACCTAAATACAGAACATTGCAAACCCAAAATACAAAACCTTTTGAATTCCATAGCGCCGCCATCTTCATCTCTGCACCATTTGGATTTTAGTGTTGCAATTCATTATTTTAAGATAATTTAATTTAAATCACCTAATTAATTTATTATTATTATTATTATTATTATTATTATTATTATTATTATTATTATTATTATTATTATTATTATTTTCCTTTCTTTTGCTTTTACTTTCTTCGGCGAGTTTTGATGTTTTGCAATAAAATATTTTAATTTTTTTCTTCTATGGAATGTACTCTTTGAAAACCTAGGTAAACAATTGATATAATTTGCATGCATTCCTTTTAATCAAATAAAGAATGGCTTTTACTATTTTTATCCTTTTTTTTAAAGCTAATCTATATATATATATATATATATATATATATATATATATATATATATATATATATATATATATATATATATATATATATATATATATAACAATGATTATTTTATGTAAATTGTTACTTTTCCTTTTTAACTATTATTTTGGACATTGCAATATACCTTTGTTTGCTATATATAGATGGTAAATTGCTATATTATTATTATTATTATTATTATTATTATTATTATTATTATTATTATTATTATTATTATTATTATTATTATTATTATTATTATTATTAAAATTACGAAATAACGAAGTTGTTAAGCCCTTTTTTTCTCTTTATCAATATGTTATGGCCTTTCAAAACCCATTTAACTGTTTTAATCTCTCTGTTCTCATAATATCACTATTATTATTATTTTAAATTATGTAAACATTTTGTTGTTAATATTGAATTTATCCCCATTTGATGGGCTAGATGTTAGGATAGTTAAGTTTTCTTAGCCATTTTAATCGTTAGGATAATGGCATTTCTTATTTATGTTAAGATATTCCGATACTCCCGTAATAGATTGAGTAGCCCAACGTAGCATACACCTTGCTTGATTTGAAATTTCAGATGAGTGGTAATTATAGTATACTTACTCTATATTATTAAAAATATCTTAATTCTTTTATCAAGTAAATTTATGCAATTTACCTTTATATTAATTTCCTATAGCATTGTATTGATTTTTATTAAATTAGTTTTTATGTGAATTTTAATCTTTATTTAATATGCTAATTTGACTAATATTTTTATTCATTTAATTTTACTTAAGTTGAGTATTATCTTCTTTAGATTTTTAGATTTTGAGTTAAGGCTTCTAAATTATTTTTTATTTATTATATGTTTCAGTAAATGATTGATTTTTATTTATATAAACTTATTTGAACTGTATATCAAATTATCTGAACCTATTTGTTATTTGCTTTGAAATCATATCTATTTTCTGCTAAAAAATTTATAAGTTGTCTTAGTGAAAATTTGTTTTCAAATCGGTACATGTGATATGTTATTATCTATATCTGTATTTGGCTTTATTTGAGCAATCTATTATCTGAATTTGTATCTAGTCCCGCCACAGATGTCACATGTTTAGGAAATCACATAATGCATCATACGTCATTGACATTTACATTAGAAGCATTACATGATATTTGTGGTGAGTCATCTATTATCTAGCATTTGGTGATGTAAAGTATCATCACCCCGTTGAACTGTGTCGTAGTTTTGAACTTTTAATTAATTTATTTAAAATTATTCTGCTTATTAAATGATTTATTATATGGTTTACTATACTGTTTTAGTTATTGAATATATTTTATTACTTTAAACTTTTGTCTGTTCTTGGTCCATTGTGTGTTGTAGCTATCATTTATCGAGTCACTGTGCTCAAATCACGTCCACTCTACCCTCTTTGTTTTGCAAATTAGTAGTTTTGTTCAGCTAGTGCAGCTTTTATCCTTCGGTTGGCAAGGACCTTATTTCCTTTTTGCTATTGAATTTGAATTAGACAATATTATATTTTAGTTAGAACATTAGTCGAACTTTAGAATCTCAAATAATTTCTTTATATTTTGTGGAAACTCCATAGTTTAACTCTTGGCATGTATTTGAAAATTTAAGATTAGACTTTGAACTTTAGTTCTTTCATGTATTGAGCACTTTTATGGATTGAGTAAATTTTTGAGTTTGATTGTCGTTAAGCCTTGCATAAACTATTATTTAGCTAGTTTATGCATCGGTCATGATCGAATTTGGATCATGACACTCAATGTGTTTAGTTCTTTCATGATACACTGAATTCGAAGCGATGTGAATAACAACTGGATTATCACACCAGAGTTTTTTTTGGTTACAAATTAAGATTTCAACCAAACTCCAACTAAGAGATGTTGGATCTACCCTATTTCACATATGGACTATGTCATGGCTCTATACTCGGATTATGCATTAGATCGGGATACAATACTTTGTTTTTTGCTTCTACATGACACAAAGTTTCGACCAACAAAGACACAACAACCTGTAGCAGGCCTCATATCAATCTTAAATCTAGCCCAATTAACATCCACAAAACATTCAATGTGAATGTGCCTATGATATCTATATAATATGCCAAATCTAAGAGCTCTTTTCAAGAAGTATAAAATATGTTCTAAAGCTGCCTAATGTTTGATTATAGGCACATACATAAATTGACTAACAATATTAACTATATAAGTAATGTCTGAATGAGTCACTATGAGATAGTTTAGTCTTCTAACTAACCTCTTATACATCTCCGAATTATCAAAAAGATTACCATCATCTTTTTTAAGTTGTGCATTAGGATCCATTGGCGTGCTATAAGGCTTAGCTCCCATATTTTCAATTTTTGCGAGCAGATTAAGTGCATACTTCCCTTGAGACAAGAAAATTCATTTCTTGCTTCTTGTTATTTCTACTCTTAAAAAATATTTTATCTAACCCAAGTCTTTTGTACAAAACTTGGCATGTAAAAATGACTTGAGAGACGAAATTCATACGCAATCATCTCTAGTAATGACAATATCATCAATATAAACAATAAGAAGAATAATACCAGTTGCGTATTATCTATAAAAGATTGAGTGATCACACTAGCTTTTCATTAATCCAAATTCCTAAACCACCTAGCTAAACTTGCCAAACCAAGTATGAGGACTGCTTTAATCCATAAAGAGATTTGAAGATTTTTTAGAATAAAAATTTTATGAATTCTCTCATCTTAACAAACCTAAAATATACAAGCTATTTATAAAGAAAACAAAAAGAGTTCTAAATTTATTCTAATAAGAAAAGATAAAAGCTAACTAGGAAATAAACTCTAGTTAGGAATATAAAATAAAATTCTAATCTAACTAGGAAATCCAACACTCCTCTTGAAGTTGGTGCATAGATATCAAACATGCCCAATTTGCAAAATAAAATGTGACAAGTCTTATTGTGAAGTGCTTTAGTAAACAAATTCTTGTAGTACAAAACTAAATGACGGCAGTTCTTGAAATTCTCTAAGGCTCCTGCCAATATATTTTCAACACTGAAAAAGTCTTGTGTCAAAGCGTTGATATTAAGCGTGAACATCAGTTTGTAATGAGAATAATCAACACCCAAGAAGTCCAAAAGGCTGTTTAGAAAAGGCTTCATGCAATAGAAAAAACCAGAATCAAATAGTAAAGCCCCAATTTTAGTGTTCTAGGGTTTTTATACCACACAAAAAAAATTAGGGATTTTTAACTAAATTTTAATGTCATAGAGGTTTCAAACCATACCAAAAATTAGGATGTTCTAGGGTTTTATACCACACAAAAAAAAGGGATTTTAAACTAAATTCTGGTGTTTATAGAGTTTTCAAATCACACCAAAAAATTAGAAATTTTTTTTTGATGTAATAAGAAGGAAAACTCAACTTCTTGATACTTTTCTAAAAATGGATATTTTACATATTACTTAGAAGGAGAAAACTCAAACTTCTATGAAGAGTAAGGCTCGAATACCATGAAGATTTTTTAGAATAAAAATGTTATTAATTCTCTCATTTTAACAAACCTAAAAGGTACAAGCTATTTATAAAAAAACAAAAAGAGTTCTAAATTTATTCTAATAAGGAAAGATAAAAACTAACTGAGAAATAAATTCTAGTTAGGAATATAAAATATAATTCTAATCTAACTAGGAAATCCAACAAGATTTCTTCAAATAACACACTTTCCCATACTCCCTTTAATAAACAAACCTAGGTGGTTGCTCCATGTACATTTCTTCCTAAAGATCTCTATGAAGAAAAAACATTCTTTATGTCCAATTGATGTAAAGGCTAGTGCTGTAAAGCAGCTATAAATATAAATAATTTAACACAAGTAAGTTTAGCCACTAGAGAGAAGATATCTAAACAATTCAACCCATATGTTTGATCATATCCTTTTGCAACAAGCTTGGCTTTAAATCTAGCCACAGAATCATCTGCATTAACCTTAACTACAAAAGTTCATTTGCATCCCACAACCTTTTTCCCTTTAAGCAAATTAACCAAATCCCAAATGCAATTTTCATCTAAAGTTCTTATCTCCTTTATCATTGCATGATGCCAACCGAAATGAGACAAATCTTCTTTAACAGTTTGAGGAACAAAGACCAAGTCAGCAAAAGTAATAAAGAACATATAGATTAAGATAAATGATCATAAGAGATAAAATTACCAATGGGATAGACATATTGGCGTTTACCTTTCAACAAGGCAATGGAAAGATCAAGATCACCAGGGATTGGATCTTACTTGAGCATTATATTGGAGGTTCCATATCTCCTAAAATAGACATGTAGAATAGGTGGCTTTGCTGGAGGAAGAACAGAAGTTGGTGGAGCCAAATCACCTAAAATAATAGGAACAAGATCACCTGGAGCAGGAGGAACAGAATTACCTAGGGCAATAGGAACGGGATCATTATGAGGCCTTGTAGTAACATTTTAAACCAACCAATGATTGACCTCTCCCTGACTTGTAGAGTCAAAAGATGAGTAGAAAGATTTATTCTCCCAGAAAGTAATATCAATAAACACAATATACCTATTAAGTTTCAAACAATAGCATTTATACCCCTTTTGAAGATGAGAATACATGAAAAAAAAATACACTTCAATGACTTTGGATCCAATTTAATGATATAAGGCCGAACGTCTCAAACAAAATAAGTGCTCTTAAATATTCTTGGTTCTATAAGAACAATGACCTAGATAGAAAAAGAACAAAGTAAAGAGTCTTACCAGTAAGCACTGAAGAGGGCATGAGATTAATCAAGTAGCAAACAATGGACACAACTTCGGCGCATAATTGTTTAGGAACTTTTATCTAAAATAAAAGAGCTCGTGCTGTCTTAAGCAAATGTTTATTTTTTTCTCAATAACTCCATTTTGAGATGGTATATCAAGACATGAGTACTGATGAAATATGTCATTCTAAGTCATGTATGTCTAAAAGGAACCTGAAAAGTATTTTTTTGGTATTAACACTTCTTAATGTGTGAACATAAACATTAAGTTGAATTTTAGTCTCGACACAAAATGCATAAAAACGAGTGAATAATTCAGAACAAGTTTTCATAAAAACACACACAAGTCATACGAAAGTAATCATTTACAAATGTTACAAATTACTTGAACCCCAATTTGGCCACCACATAATATGATCCCCAAACATTTGAAAGAACTAATTCAAATATAGAGTTAGCTCATTTGTTAATTTGAGGACTTAAAGATCTATGGTGGTGCTTGGAAAGCTTACATGACTCACAATCAAGAGAAAAAAAATCAAAAAATTCAGGACATAGTTTCTTAGAGAAAGCAAAGAAGGCTGGCCCAACCTACAATGTGCTTCAAAAAGAGATAGACCATAAGAACAAGCAACGGGCCTCGATATCTATCTATCAAGAATATAAAGACCTCCTAAGACATAACCATTATAATGGCCTGTTTTGTTATAAGATTTTAAAATATACAATGATCGAGAAAGAAAGAAAAAAATACAACAATTAAGAAGCCGTGTAAGTTTACTTACAAAAACCATATTGAAAGCAAGCTTTACTATATTTAGAACTGATTCCAAAGAAATTGATGGAGTTGGGTTAACTATGCTAAGCCCATAAACTTGAGAAGTGGACCCATATACCATAGTAACTAGAGAAAATGCATGTGACTAAAAGGTAAAGAAAACACTTTGCTTACCTATCATATAATCTGTAACACCAAAATCAATAACCCATTAGGACAAGGAAGACAAAAGACAGGTACTTGGATTCATTAACCCAATCATAGGAGAGATCAGTAAAGCTTTCAAAAAATTCTAATATTGAGTGAATTTTGCATGCCCATCTACAGAAATCGAAATACTCCCTAAAGGTATTGGTAGTAGCAACTTTTGCCAATTTGGACTTATGATTATGCAATTTTTACACGTATGCTTTGTATAACCAGATTCATGACAATAATAGCATACCATGTTCTAGTTCCAACTCATATTAAATAATACCAAGCCACACACACACACACACACACAAAAGAAAGAAAAGAAAGAGTAATCAACACAATCAAGCAAAAATGAACTTCCCAAATACCCAAACACTAGTGGCAGTAACTAGAATACCCAAATTTGAATGAAATGCAATCTAATAGCACAAGATGATAGCAACAACCATAGAAAAAAGAACCTAAGATTCGACCTTCCACGACAAGTGCAATTCACTCTAAGCAGCTGTCGTAAATTAAAGTAGCAAAACAAATACTCAAGATATGCAGCAAACAAATCCTCACTAAGCTAGGACACCCAAATAAGAGAGAGAGCCATGAGAAATAGAGAGAAAAAACATCTTGAAGAAAGGACCAAACTATCACAGAGAAGAAACCTCTTTGAGAAAGTATTGAATGACCACCCCAGCACCACAGAATGGCCGAAAACAATGAGTCGATGCCTGAGAGGAAGATCAAAAACAAATATGCCATCACATGCGCCTACACACACTGGCGCGTAAGAATTGCCCAAAAAACTTGAATCGATGCGTGAGGCTCGTGCCAAACACTCAGTCGCTGAAATCTGCAAAAAGTCCAAACTAAGGCTTGTACACCTACCTATGGTGGTGGTGAGACAAATCAATCACTGGAATATGTGACCCAAGACAAAACGGTCACCGGAATACATGACCTAAAAGAAACAATAACCCATCCAGAGATGCAAATGAGCCCAAAGCTCTAATACCATGTAACAAAATAGTGTAAGAATAGTTTTCTTTATATCTATTCAAATCTCTGAGTTTAAAGTATCTATATATACAAGGGGAAAAGTATAAAGCCTATGTACTAAGAAGAAAATTCTACATAGAAAAGCCTATATTCTAGCTATATACAATATTATGTAATAGGGACAAATTTTTTTTAAGCCATAATTGACTTAGGACGGATGGTGTAATAAATAGTGAAATTTTAGCAATCCAAGTTGCTAAAAGAAAATGTACAACTCCATCTTCAATGTATTGACGTGTTACTCAAATCACAAGTCCGGTTGATTCAAGGGAATTATTGTAAGCTCCTAAGAGATTCGAAGGTGTCAACTCCTCAAATTTGCCATCATTCAATAAGAACACTCGTTTAGCCATCAGAACCGTTTCCAACCGGTAAGCAATGACGAACACCTATCACATATAAACCATGTCAAATATATCTTTCCAAGTCAGCATATATGGTAAAAATCAAAAAAAACAAAAAAGAAAAATATGGTCCATAGGCATTTTTAGGGACTAAGTCATCATAGTAAATACAGTTTTTGTATTGCAAATATGGCATTCTATAATTGGTTTGGTCCATAAATCTTTTCATGGACCTGGTCTATGCAAGTATGGCACCAAAGCATTGGTCACAAATCCATTAGAGCCATAGGTTGGATGTCATGACCTGCCTTGGAATTGGCTCATCACTTAACTCTAGTACATTGACATACTACTAAAAAGAGCCCTCATATTGCTCTTACATCTATTCCCCAATGAGAGTACATGTTAAGCTAAGACAACGAACACTGGTCCTTACAGTATGTTTTTCCATCAAGCGCTCCACAGCTTGCCTAAGCAAAAACTCGGACTGGCTATCTAAAGCTGAAGTTGCTTTATCCAAAATCAATATAGAAGAACCTTGATAGAGTGCCCTTGCAATAGCTAATCTGCACATTTTGTGAGCCAAGGAATATAAGAAATAAACTAATTTAATTAGTCATAATTAATTTTTAGTCAACAGAAGTTAGAAAATCAATCATCTCATCCACAGCTATATGCCTATTTGGTTTGAAACTTTCACCTTTGCTTCTGACCTCCACTTAAACTTGAGCCCCTTAGTCCAATACTTGTATTGTATCCTCTAGGAAGGATTTTAATAAATTCATCAGCATTTGCAGTTCTTGCTACCATTTCAACCTTCTCCATGTCTATTTTTGACATTAGGTCCCTATATCCAATATTTTCAGCAACTGTTCCCAAAAAAAGTGTCTAGGTCAAACAATTTTGTTGGTCAAATTAAGCAATTGAGATAGATTCAAAGCACTACTTTGTTTAATCACTACATTTCCTAAAACAATTTTAACTATCAAGCTGCTTATAGAGCTACCATTACACGTGATTACACGTAAAGCTAACTAGACAAACATCTAATTTTTCAATGCCCAACAGACAATAAATATTTGCCCTGTCATCCCAGTTTGATGTGGAAGTTTATCACTTGATAGATATAAAATGACAATGATAATGATCATGATAGGAAAAAAAATAAAATAGAAGAACCCATAAGGTATAAAAGAAACTGACTCCAAGATTTCTACTTGAAAACATTTTAGGAACAAGCCATTTCCCATTTCAATTGACATTTTGATACTGACTATATAATCTGGAGTTCAAATTGTACATCAAGCTTTCCATCTCTTTTTTTTTGTTTATTTTCCTTTCTACGATAGAAATGAGAAGGAATGAAAAGCCAAAAAGGGAAGTTCAAAATCACTCACTATATCTTGAGAAACCAAACCAATATGCCTGCTCAAACTTTTGAACTTGAGGTCTCGGATATCATGGTCATCAACAAGTATACGACCTGTAGAAATTGGAGGATCAGAGTAAAACTTGCAAAAGGAAGTGAAAGAACCATTTATTGAGAGATGACTAAAAATTCTAATTCAGAAGCCTCACCAGAATAAGGGTCATAAAGGCAAAGAAGCAATTTAATGAGGGTGTCTTTCTACCTCAAGAGGAGCCAACAAGAGCTACTATCTCTCCAACTTTAATATGAAGGTTCACACTATTGAGAAAGAGAGGCCGGCTGTCCCCATATTTAAATGAGATATCAAGAAATTTGATATCCCCTGTAACATTGTCCAAATCAATGGCATCTGGTTTCTCAATCACCTAATACATCTTCTACCTACATGTCTGGTGTTTATTGCACATCATGAATGCCCATCTGAAGTACACATGTAAATAGCAGGCAGATAAACCATTTTATTAGTATTTATGCAAAACACATCATGGAGTCTTCAAAAGCCACATCGTTGTGTAAGAATGCAAAGCATGAGAGCTTGATGAATATTCAAGAACTCATAAGATGATATCATCACTGATTGAAACATCTTTGAGCTAGAGAGAGAGAGTATCCCAAGAAAGAAGAACAAAAATGCTAAGAGTTATTAGCAAATATCCAAAGCCCGTTCCAATTCAGATGGATTATTTTCCAACACCTTCAAATTTGCACATCATTGTTATATTGTCACAAAATAAATCCATTAGAAATTTGTGCTTACAAAAGCAAAATGTCTATAATTTTAAATCTAAATTATGCCATATGCAAACAACAAAAATATTATAGGGTTACAATAGCAGAGTTAGTCAGCAGATTCGAAACGAAATTCTTGGTACCCATCACATGTCTGGTAAAATCCAGATTTGAAGTCCATCTTGACAAGCATTGTTCCAAGTTTTGTATGAAAAAGAATTCCTTGTAATTGGCTCTGGAACTCTAAAAACTTCTGTCGAGTATCCATCTCATAGAAAAATTATACATCTTCATAATGAGCTCTGAGGATAGCTTCATTTCCCTTCCTCACAACCATCTCGTTGATTGCTCCTGATACTTGTTGTAAGATCATTGTGTTGTCCCCTTCAAATATTTGAAAAATGTCATGGTCGTTTCTCAAAATTCCAAACCGATTGACGAAAGCATAACCATGGTCTCCATATTCTTCTTTGCAAACACTCAAGGATTTTGCTGTATATGATGTCACATATGCCACTAATAGTTCATCATGAGTTCTTTTCATCTCACAGTATTGTTGTACCAAATGTGAAGTGGAAAAATGGAATGCATAAGTTAAAGCTAGCGTTGGCATGAGTTTGTGCTGTTGAGACTGATAGTCAAGAATACTGACTTCAGGCTGCTTGGGAGGGCCAAACTGCTGGCACAACAAAGAATATTGAATGGCAATTGTTCCAACAACCTTGAGTACAACAATTAAAGAATACGCAAGCCCAGGTTTTCCACCAACAAGTTCCTCTAGCGTGGCAGCAACTCATTTATTTATGGTCGGCAGGCTACTAATGTACTTCCCATCCTGAGAAACATCTCCAAATCGGTGAAGAAGATTATCTCGGGGAATTCTTACTGAACGAAATCTCAAAGCTCAATTATCTACTCCCTTCAACCCAATCTTGTGACCACAATCACATATTTCAATTCCTGGAAGTGTCTGATGGGTCTTCATATCTTTTATTGGACCAATGAGGGCATGGACACCTATATCAGAAAAACCCTTAGAATCATGAGTAGGCAACATCAACTTGGCAAAAACAGAGGTGAACTTGCCATGCACCATAGAATTACCAATCCACCACTTAATGGCTCCATCATTAGGAGTGTCAATTACAAATTCATCTGTAATTGGGTCAAATTTTGCAATGGTTTGGAGGCTTTGAACATTTGAACAATGGTGTAGCTTTATCATAGCAAAACATCCTGGATAGTCCAATTTGTCAATACCATCAAAGTATTTATCCTTATGTTTTTTAGTTCTTAAGTGGAGCACAGAACCTCCCCAAAGACTATATTGGACTCCCATCTTGATCCCAAGCGACATATCAACACCCCCAGTAGCCTCTGCAATGGCAAAATACTTTTGGAGCTTTTGTATAACAATTGTTAGAAGATCTTCTGGAAGCTCTAAGAAGGACTCTTTAAACTTCTCAAGGACAGGAACAGGTGCCTCAACTAGATTTACAACCGCATTAAGTAAGCTTTCCTGAGTATGGATGTGTCCATTATCGCTTTTTCCTAATGCTTTAGATTGGTCCAATATGCTTGCCTTTCGGTCCTCAATATCAACACAAATTCTAGCATTCCTTATTGTACTTGCATAAGAGTCTGCGATTTTCAACTCAACAGTAGCTGAAGGAGTATTAAGAAGGCTAGAAGATATGTTACCACTTAAAACTCTAGCAAATGTATATGGAACAACTAAATCCCCCTGCAAGGACATAACCTAACCAATTGGCCTACTGAACATGACCCGAGAGTTCCAACGCATGGTAGCTGGCATCTCTTCAGTCCCCATTTCGAGAACAAATGAGCTCGAATTGTCATGCATCTTCTTGATTGCTACCTTCAAAATCTCCTTAGCACATGGAAGATGAATGATTTTAGAAATAGCACCGAGTGGATGGTGAAGAGACCCCTTTTTTTGTTACCCTATATCCACAAAAAGCTAGTTCTCTGAGATGTGATCTGATGGTTGTTGCGATCTGGTTGGAGGAAACATTACGGTGGACAAAAACAAGCTGCTAAGCTTGGGAGGGCCTTCAACTTGGGTCATTGGGCCAGAGCCCACAACTCTAGATCGCGGTTCGGGTTGACTCGTATCCTTGAGAATAAGGAGACGAGCGACCGAAAAGGAAATGATGGCACCAATGTCGGCTTGGTGATACATCTCTCTTAGATCTGCAACCACAGCAGCTGCGGCTATGTGAACCCTGATGCGCTGCTCCACAAGATGTAGTGTTGAGCAAGGTAGCTTGGAAATCCATACTCTGAGTCATCAATAACATCTCTTCCTCCCTATCTTCTTCCTCTGGTTCTTCCACCATCGTCCCTACATCGGTCTATTTTTTGATTTGTGTTTGGGGCTGGTTTGTATCATCGCTCAACTTGATTTTGTTGTTAGTTTGCTGATCTTCTTCCTTGTAAGACTCTAGTTTCGCCATCGCTCCTGGTTCCACCTGAGAGGGAACGTTGGCCCCATCAGTCTGACTCTGGGTTCCACCACCTCTCTCTCTCACCGTCACTCGGCTGCTTAGTGGATGGAAAGTCAGTTTAGTATTCCTTGCTAACGCCATAGCCTCCTCACAGCTTTGAGGTTTCAGGAATCTAAGGGTACATTTACTTACAAAAAATAGTTTCCTGTTTTCTATTTTCTTAGAAAATTGGAGTATTTATTTTCTATATAAAATTTAGAAAATGCATTCATTTATCAACAAATGAAAAACTGAAGTATTTATTTTATGTATATATGTATGTATATACATATGTGTATAAGCATACACATGTGTGTGTATATATATATGTATGTGTGTGCATGTGTACATACATACATACTATGTACATACATAAATATATACATATGTATGTATGTGCATGTATGTATGTATGTATATGTATATGCATATGTATGTGAATATATGCATATATATACACATACATACATAAATACATACATACATACATACATACATACATACATACATACATACATACATACATACATATATGTATTATATATGTACATGGAGGTGTGTGCGCATGTATGTACAGACATATATATACATATACATATTCATATGTATATATATGTATGTGCATACATGCGCATATACATACATATACATATATATGTATGCATGCATGCACATACAAGCACATATAGATACATGTATATATATATATATATATATATATATACATACATACATACATACATATATATATATATATGTATGTATGAATGTATGTATGTGTGTGTGTGTGTGTACATATGTATATATACATATTCATATGTACGTATGTATGCATGTACTACATATACATATACATGCATATACTTATGTATGTATGCATATATAAATACATACATACATATGTATGTATGTATGTATGTATGTATGTATGTATGTATGTGTGTGTGTGTGTGTGTGTGTGTATGTGTGTGTGTGCGCGAGCGCGCGCATTAAGATTATTTAGAAAATTTGGAAAACATATTTTATTAGTTTTCTAATTTATTCTTTATTTTGGAAAACTGGAAAATTCATTTTATGTTTTATATTTTAGAAAACTGACCAAAATAAACAATTTCATTGATAGAAAAAGATGGAAAATGTAGGATTAAATCCCCAGGAAGACAACTTCCCTCTCCAAAATGGAGCCCTGCTCTCAAAGCAAAAAATTACAATGTAATTCACGATATCCCCCTCTCACCCCCAAAAACCAAACTAAATAAGAGAAACAAAAATACCATCCGTCCCTACTGTCTACCCTCCAGCTCAAAAGTGCTGGTCTTCCTCAATGCTTTAACTTTGCTATCCCTTACTCTACTGCAGTCCAGCCCACATTGTATGTCAACATGGTCCAACCCATCTTATATAACATCTCTATTAGTCTACACCAGAAAGAAGAAACAGTAGCAGCTAGGCAAGGTCACTCCAAAAAATTGATACTTATAATTACAATTAGAATATTTCAGCTAAGGGGCGAGGGGGAGAGAAGAAGTTAGCTATGCTAGCTTTTTCCAGCTAAGCAATAGGGAATTAGTTATGCTTTTTTGGTTTTTGGATATTTGAGGACAAGAGAGGAGAGGGAGTAGTATCTTTTAGGACATTCTATTTTTGCTATTGCATTAGTGAGCAGGGCTCCATCATTGGAGAGTGAAGCTATTTCCTATGGACATTGTAATGTTGACAGTGCTACTATTTCAATAAAACAAGTTTCCTCCCTGCATTCTTCTATTCTTGATCTGTTTGTTGTTCTTAGCATTTGGTTTTGTGTTTGTTGTTTATCAATTGGCACCGTCTTTTGAAAATGAAATGGCAAACTCACCACAAACTTGCTTACAATCATTGCAAACACGAATCAATTCACATGAAGAGGCACTAAGTGCAATCCATCATTCAATCATTGCCTTCCAAAAAATTGTTGAAGAACAATTTGATAAAATGGATGCCAAACTCTAGAAAAATATAGAAAAACAACCGATGTTTGAAGAAGAAAGGGACCACCATGCTACTAATGAAACAGGGGCCTCCGATGCAACTCCAACTAGGGTTTTCATTTCAACTGATGCAAAATATGACCAATTTACTCCCCATCCAATAGATTCTTGTCCATGACCCAATCCCTTTAGGGCTGGCATGCTATCTCTACCTAAGGTAAAAGTACCAGAGTTTAAGGACTTGAACCACAAAGCTGGATCTCCAAGGTTGAGCTCTTCTTCAGCATCAATCAGACACCAGAACTGATGAAGCTCGCGATTGGCCAAATATGTATGACTGGACCAGCCATTGCTTGGCTCTCTTAGGCCCTACGAGATAATCCACACATGTCCTAGGAGCAGTTTAAGCTTCAATTGAATGGGTGATTTGGAAAGGGACACACCCAAAATCCATATGAGGAGCTCCACACTCTTTTCCAAACCGACAGTGTGGATGAATATATTTAAGCCTTTGAGTCGATTATTGGTTATATTCCCAAATCATCAAAGGCTCAGTTCCTGGCTACTTTATGGGAGGATTGAAAGACGAAATTGGTAGGTGGGTGTGGTATCTTAAACCTTAAACTTTTTAAGAGGCGATGGAGATGGCTTGGGATGCAGAACTCAGGTTTAGTCGTCCAGGGAATAGATTGACGACGAAGGAAAAAGGTGGAGTGGCTTGGGGTCGTGTGGAGATAATTCACGCCAATCCTCAGAATTTGCGTCCTCATATTCCCAAATAATTGGGTCAACCCGACCCAATAGGGAGAAATAACCAATATGGCCCAATTGCTCCTCAGGAAATGACTCCACAACATGTGTTTCACTCAACGCCCAGAACCCGACCTCCAAGTCACAACAAGGGATCGCACCACCTCTCTCTGAAGGAATTGGAGGAACGTCGATGGCTGGGTCTCTACTTCAAGTGCACCCATCCTTATTTCCCCCAACACCGATGTAACTTGGGAAAGTTACGGGTCTCAGTTCTAGAGAACGACCTATTCTTTGACATTGAGGAGCACACAACCGAAACGCTAGAGGCAGCCACAATGGAGGGAGACAGCGGCCATCAAGAAGGGGAGTTCGAGTCCATAGAGGTCCAATTTAGTGCAGGGATTAGCACCAATGGGCCAAGTACCTTGAAGCTCTAGGGCTCTTTTCGAGGCATACCCGTCATATTGCTTATTGACTCAGGAGCCACACACAACTTCATTTCAAGAAAACTGGTACGATCTCTGAATCTTATTGTTAATTCTATTCCTTCGATGAGCATTAAACTAGGGGATGGGCACCGAGTTTCGATTAACGAACAGTGCAAGGATGTCGAACTATAGTTAAGGTCTATTACATTACAGTTGAATGCCTTAGTTTTTTATTTGGGGCCTTTAGATATTGTTTTGGGAATTGAATGGTTAAAGACCTGGGGGGATGTAATTCACAACTGGGATCAGAGATGGATGCGGTTTGAATCCACAAGGAAGCAGGTTAAGTTGGAGGGCATTGAGGGAACGACTATGGACATGGGTTTTCTTCAAGTTTGGTTGGGGGGAGGTAGCTTGAAACAAATGTGCAGGCACCCATATCAAGAGTAGTTAGCTCTGCAATGGTGCATGGCCACCACCGAGACGCTTGCATGACCATGCCATTGCCTCATTCCTGGCCATGCAGCTGATAGCATCCGTCCATATCGATACCCACAAGTCCAAAAGGCAAAAATATAAAAGCAAGTGGCAAACATATTACACCAAGGGATTATCCGCCCCAGCCAAAGTGCCTATTCTAGTCCGATTCTTTTGGTCAAGAAAAAGGATACAGCATGGCAGCTGTGCATTGATTATAGGGCTTTGAATAAAGCCACGGTGGCTGACAAATATCCGAAACCGATGGTTGATGAGTTGTTAAATGAGTTGGACGGAGCTGAATATTTTTCCAAATTGGACTTAAAATCGGGTTTCTATCAGATAAGAATGAAGGATGGGGATGAGCATAAGATAGCATTCCGAACACACAATGGGCACTACGAATTTTTAGTCATGCCGTTTGGGCTTACCAATGCCCCTTTCACGCTCCAAAGCATCATGAATGATATTTTTCGCCCATGGTTAAGGCGCATGATTTTAGTTTTCTTTGACAATATCTTGGTTAATAGTCAGAGTTGGGAAGAGCACAAGGCGCATCTAGCTATTGTTATGTAGGTACTGTTGGACAACCACTTCAAGGTCAATTCTAAAAAGTGTTCAATAGGCCAAACCTCTAATTGACTATATGGGCCACTGCATCTCCAAGGTAGGGGTAGCCGTTGATCCATCCAAAGTGATTGCAGTCCAAAATTGGCCACTTCCAAAGAATGTCAAGGGAGTTCCGGGTTTCTTAAGACTAACCGATACTACAAAAAATTTGTGAAGGATTATGAGAAAATTGCAAGGCCTTTGACAGATCTGACGAATAAAAATGGGTTCTTGTGGGATGAACGAGCCCAAACAGCCTTTGAAACCTTAAAGCAGAGGCTTACAGTCACCTCTTTGCTTACTTTGCTCGATTTCAATAAGCCTTTTTGTGTCAAATGCAATGCTTCTGGGTCTAGGTTAGGGGTTGTTTTGATACAATAAGGCCAGCATCTCGCCCATTTTAGTAAAGAATTAGCTGATCGCAACTTCGCGAAGTCAGCATATGAGAAGGAATTAATGGCACTGGCCTTAGCTATTTAACATTGGCATCCATATTTACTCGGAAGGCAGTTCATTGTATTCACTGACCAAAAAAGCTTGCGACATCTGCTCCAATAGCGGGTTACCACTACGAATCAACAACATTGGTTGGCCAAATTAATGGGGTATGTGTTTGAGGTTCAGTACAAGTCGAGCAAACTTAACAATGTTGCTGACGCCTTGTCCAGGCAGCAAGAGTACACTGAATTGGCCACATTTGTTTTTTCTCCCACATGGGCTAAGGGTCACAACATGATAAAAGAGGTAAACTAGGATCTGAAACTAAAGGCAATCAAGCAAGCCCTCTAAGCTGATCCCAATTCCAAACCCAAGTATGAATTGAAGCATGACATATTGTACTATTGTGGAAAGCTGGTTATCTTGTCTACTTCGAAATAGATCCCTGCCATGCTTGAAGATTCCACAATACAGCCATGGGAGGTCACTCGAGTTACTACAGAACTTACCGTAGGATAGCAGCCAATTTTTATGGGAAGGGAATGGTGCAGCAGATTCAACATTATGTGAAGAATTGCTCAATATGTCAACGATTTAAAGCCTCAACTCTCACTCCAGCGGGCTATTTACAACCCCTTCCCATCCCATAGGCAGTTTGGGAGGACATCTCTATGGACTTCATAATGAGAATGCCCAAGTCTAAGGGGTATGATGCCATAATGGTGGTTGTTGACATGCTGTCCAAGTACAGCCACTTTGTGGCCTTGAAACACCCTTACAAGGCTCGGGGAATAACTAAATTATTTATGGGCAATATAGTACGGCTCCATGGCTTCCCGAAATCAATTATAATTGATCGAAACCCAATTTTTATGAGTCATTTTTGGCAAGAAATGTTCAAGTTATAGGGGGATATAGCTCAAGTTTAGTTCTTACTGCCATACGAAAACCGATGGATAAACCGAGGTGATCAATAGGTGCCTCAAAACTTTCCTCCGCTCTTTTGTAACCAATCAACCCCAGTATTGGAGCCAATGGTTACCATGGTCAGAGTTTTGGTATAACACCTCTTTACATATAAGCACAGGCACAACCCCTTTCGAATAGGTGTATGGCCAATGCCCACCAGCCATTTTACAGTATGTTCCAGGCGAGATCCTAGTGGAGGCAGTAGCGAGAGACTTATAGGACTGTGATGAGGCTTTAAGGCAACTTAAAGAGCACTTGCTTCAGTCCCAGCAGCAGATGAAGGCACACGTTGACCGGCACCACAGAGATGTCCAATTTGAGGTCAACAATTTGGTTTAATTGAAGCTGAGACTGCATAGGCAGCAGTCTGCCACTCGTCGGATACACCTAAAACTATTAGCTTGTTACTGCGGGCCTTTTCAAATTGAGGCTAAGGTGGGGACAGTAGCATATCGCTTACACCTCCCCGAATCCTCCAAGGTTCATCCCGCCTTCCATGTCTCTTTGCTCAAGAAGGCCATCAGTACCTAACCTGGCTCTCACCAACTACTTCCTGAGTTGGAATTGGAACCCGCTAAATCTCCTGCCCCTGAGAAAGTGTTAGCAATCCGGGTTGTCCAAAGGGATGGAGAGTGTATATCCTAATGGCTGAAGTAGTGGCAGTCCAATGGTGTTGAAGCTGCTACTTAGGAGGACGGGTACACTCTAAAGAGGGACTACCCACAACTAAGTCTTAAGGACAAGACTTCTTTCAAGGGGGTGGCATTGATGAAGAAAGGGATACAACAGATGGCCTGCTGGACCAAACTCCACCTGGGCCACGAAGATTGCTGGTCTACATTGAAAAGAAGAAACAGCAGCAGCTAGGCAAGGGCATTCCAGGAAATTGATACTTGTAATTACAGTTAGAATATATTGGTTGAGGGACAAGGGGGAGATAGGAAGTTAGTTATGCTAGCTTTTTCCAGCTAAGCAATAGGGAGTTAGCTATGCTTTTTTGGTTTTTGGGTAATTGAGGACGAGAGAGGAGAGGGAGGAGTATCTTTTGGGACATTCTATTTTTGCTGCTGCATTAGTGAGCAGGGCTTCATCATTGGAGAGGGAAGCTATTTCCTATGGGCATTGTAATGTTGACAGTGCTGTTATTTCAATAAAATAAGTTTCCTCCCTGCATTCTTCTATTTTTGATCTATTTGCCATTCTTAGCATTTGGTTTTGTGTTTGTTGTTTATCAGTTACATAATTCATTCGAGCACTGAAAGATGTGAGAAATGAATTTAGACTTAGATTAGCCCACTCTATGTATATAAAAGAAATAATGGGTGAATTTATTTTTCATATGCACAAAGAAAACAATTTGCTACACTACAACATTTTTAAATATATAACCACTTCATAAAATTTGCAAAAATCTAAAGCCTTAAATTTCTAGAATGTTGATAAATGGCTTCATCCACTCGTGCAAATAAATGGGACAACATACATATTTTCATTACAAATATGACAGTGAAGACAATATTCACATAAATTATCATATTGTGCAGTTTATTTCTCTATTTTTCTCTTTAGCAAATATTTATCACATTGAATGATGTGGTTGAAATGACATAAAGCATACACTTAGTTAGACATAATGGTTGGCTTAAAATCACAAACTAATTAATTGATACACTGCAGAAATCAATTCAGCTCCAGAAAACTTAAAAGTTTACTTCAGAGAAAAGAAAAAAGTTACAGTTTAGAAAAGATGAAGGGGAAAAAAACAACTCAGAGGGCATTTACAATTTGAAAAATATTTAACTTACCTTAGATTTTAACCCTGTCAAATTAAACAATCGTTCAATAGCTGGCTCTCCTTGCTTCTACTCATTGTATGCTTTTCCAACATCCTGCACAGGTTTCTAGATTCAGACAGATTACGTAAGACAGATCTGGTATGGCTAAAGAATAATATCAACTAATACCAAAAATAATAAATATCTTATTAAATATTAAGAACAACAGCTTATAATAATTAAATATTAAGAACATAAGCTTATAACAATTATTTTTCTTCCTAGTCATTGGAACAAACCAATATAAGTAGAGAAAACAAATCCCTCTTTTGAAAGAATAGATCATTTACCTGGATTGGCTCAACCAAGAAAACCAATGATGTAATGAAAGAAACCATGGTACAGCCATCAAAATAACCACGAGAAATCACCAAGGATCCATAACAAAGGGTAAATAATGCTCCAAAATAGATAATCTGTATGATATAAGGAATGAGAGATTTCATTTTCTTCTTTCTAAGTTGTTCAGTTAGGTCTATATGAGCAAGCCTTTAAAATCTGGGACTCTCACATTGCTCTGCATTATTTGCTTTCACAAAAAGAATGGCTATGAGGACCTAAAATAGAGAGAAAGAAGGTAGAGAAACATAAGAAACATACTAGCTAACAAGCATGACAAATAGCAGGTGTCACAGACAAACATCCACAATAAAGTTGCCAAGTAGATACCCTTCAGATTTGTGTGCATTATGAACACATGTAAGAAATATCCAAGTATATTCAATGATTTGGTTAAAGTCCCCGAAATAATACTTGTGCATAGCAGGAAAAAGGAAGTTTGCAAAAAAAACAACATACTTGATAAAATAAGAACACAGCCATCCAAGAATCATGTTAAACTGAGATGCTGGCTTATGAAATTGATTACAAAATGAACCTCATTGAGATGGGCTGAAAGAGTTGCGATCCTAAGATGTGCCTTGTTAGATATCCTACAAAGCCTTTCACCAAGATATGCAATGGCAAGAGCCATGCACGGTACGACCTGCAGCAAATGGATCCAGTTGAAGACTATGCATATAAAACATGTCTGCATACTCCTGCACACATATAAGATGATTTAATGCCTCACCAAGGCTGAAATCAAGGAGAGGATAGGGCTGATAGCCAACATCTTTTTTACCATAGCTAATAACTGCAGAGCGCTGGGCACTATGGTCTATGACAAGTATTACACTTACAATAATTAACTACTAGAATAACATCATGCAAACTTTTTTGAGTTTATATGCCCCATATTCTATAAAACATCATCACCAACAACTCATAGAAAGATGCTTATACAGAGCATATTCGTTCATAACTATAATGGAATACAAAGAACATTCAAATCTGCCCAAGAAGAATTCATGTCTTAGCCTTCAACACAGAGAGAGGGAGTCACAAAAACCTTCGATTCTGGCATTTAACCATAATTTTTAGCTGCCAATATACACAAGCAAATGCTGCAATTTTGAGCAAGAAGCTAAAATAAACAAGCACATGGGCCTGCAATATTCATATATATAAAAAAAAGGGCCCTCAAATTAAGGATTCTAACCTAGAAAAAGAATTGATAGCTTGTACTTCTGTTGTATCAATTATCATTTCAACAATCAACTTCTCCCATAATGATATCTATACTACCTAGTATTGTCATAATATCGGCCAATTTCATTCTTTTAACTAATTCAGGAAGAATTTGCAAGTTGATAAAACCCGACGGGTGGATTTTCCATCTGCAAGGAAAACCACTCTGATCTCCTATCAGAAAAATTCCCAATTCTCCTTTTGGGGCTTCAACTCTCATATAAAGTTCTTGTTTCGATAATTCAAAAGTAGGAGAGGTTTTTTTACTAATCAATCGATATTCAAAATCGTTCCATTCTGGATTCTTTTCTCTATCAAAATGGCGGGTTTCTAAATTCTCATAGGGCCCACCCAGAATTCCTTCCAGAGCCTATTGAATAATTTTTATAGATTCTAGCATTTCACTAATTCGGACTAAATAACGAGCTAATGAATCTCCTTCTTTTTGCCATTGGACTTCCCAATCAAATTCGTCGTAACACTCATAATGATCAACTTTACGAAGATCCCATTGTACTCCGAAAGCTCGTAGCATTGGTCCCGATAAACCCTAATTTATTGCTTCCTCTGCACCAACAATACCTACTCCTTCAACTTGTTCTAAAAAAATAGGATTTCGTGTAATAACTTTTTGATATTCAACAACTCCTGTTAAAAAATAATCGCAAAAATCCAAACATTTATCTATCCAACCATGAGGTAGATCAGCCGGTACCCCCTCGATACGAAAATAATTATACATCATTCTCATACCGGTGGCAGCTTCAAATAAATCATATATTAACTCTCTTTCTCTAAAAATATAGAAGAAAGGAGTTTGTGCGCCAATATCTGCCATAAAAGGGCCAAGCCATAACAAATGAGAAGCTATACGACTTAATTCCAACATAATTACTCTGATATAGCCAGCTTTTTTAGGCACTTGAATATTTCCTAAAAGACTATAAATAAGTAATAAAATAAAAAATAAATAAGTAGAAATAGAAATAAGTAAAATAGCTAAAAACTAAAATAGAATATAGATTCTACCACATCACTTATTCTATTGGGTTTTACGGAGCCTCAAAATAATTGAATTTGATCATAGAAAAGATTCTCTTCAAGTGAACCAGCCTATCCTCTGTATGGGGCTTACATAGTGGTTGGAAGAAAGACACATTTGATTATAAATTCCAATGTGGCAGATAAAGGCATATACCTGAATGGCCAAATCAATAGTTCAAGTCACACACTCCTATAATCCATTTTTCTCTTAGGAGAATTCGCCTCAACTATTCATGTCAAATAAAAAACACATTTTTTTAGAGTTGAAGGGAAATATCCAAATACATGCCTTATTTTTTTAATAATCCATATTCATAGCAATGAAATACTATTTTTCCTCCCCCAAGCGATCAATGGTTGATTATAAATATCTATAATCTATATTCTCTATAAATTATTCTCTATAAAGGGCTTGAAATACCTTGCTTACGTATCATTGGAAAGTGCATTAACATAAATACGGCAGTAAGAAGCGGTAACACAAAAGTGTGTAAACTATAAAAATGAGTCAAAGTGGATTGTCCTACACTAGCACTTCCGTGTAATAACTCTACCAAAGGCGATCCTATTACAAGAATAGCTTCTGGCATGCCTGTTATAATTTTAACTGCCCAATAACCAATTTGGTCCCAAGGTAAGGAATAACTAGTTACACCAAAAGATGCCGTCAATACAGAAAGAACTACGCCTGTAACCCAAGTCAATTCGCGAGGTTTTTTAAAACCACCGGTGAGATACACACGAAATACATGCAGGATCATCATTAAATCCATCATACTTGCCGACCATCGATGAACTGATCGAATTAACCAACCAAAGTTAGCTTCAGTCATTATGTATTGAACAGAAGCAAAAGCCTCAGTAACGGTTGGACGGTAGTAAAAAGTCATAGCAAATCCCGTAGCTACTTGTACTAAAAAACAAGTAAGCGTAATTCCTCCTAAACAATAAAATATGTTGACATGGGGAGGACTGATCCTGTAAGCAATATTTCCACTAGAAACACCACCTTCTCCCTCGAAAAATCCCAATTCCTTATGCAAAACCTCCTCGAAGACATGCATCCGGATCTTATAACCCGTATTAATTGCTACCTCCCATAAAAATGCATGTTGCCCATAAGTAGCAATCAACTTGGCCAAGAAGAGAGCAGCAAGCATAAACCCATCATTCGTTAGTCGAAAAGAATCGGTCTTTTCAATTGCCCCGGAAAATTGGCCAAGCCTGGGGACAAGGTGGGAGAGAGAGAGGACTGAAACAAGATTGTAGAACCAGCCAAGGAGAATGGGGTTGTGCTGGGAGAGAATATAGGGTCTGACTGCGGATAGAGAGTGAAGCATAGAACGGGAGATGGCATTGGGATGTTGTTTGAATTAGTTGGGGTTCTTTTGGAGCAGAGAAGGGAATTTGATGGCATTGATGGGTTTAAGTGGGGTTTTTAAATGGATTTTATAGGTGGGATATTGGGATCTTTTGATGTTTGAATTTGAATTTGAAGGGAAGCAAATGGGATTTGGTCTGAGATGGAAAGGAAAGAGAGGAGGAATATGGGGTTTGAGCTGAAACTGAAGGGACATTGTATAGAATTAGAGGAAGAACAGGGAAACACACTCCCATATCCGCCATTCAAAACAACGCAGGAAAAGGTTGGGTGGGTTACTTATAAAAAAAATAGTTTATGTTTTCTATATTTTATTTTTAAAAAAAATTAAAATATTTATTTTTTTGTAAAAAATTTAAAAAATCTATTTATTTTTAACAAATAAAAAATTAAAGTATTTATTTTTTATATGTATATATATGTGTGTGTGTGTGTGTGTGTGTGTACACACACATATGCATATATATGTGTATACATATACATATACATATACATATACATATACATATACATATACATATACATATACATATACATATACATATACATATACATATACATATACATATACATATACATATACATATACATATACATATACATATACATATACATATACATATACATATACGTGTATATATATACATACATACACATATATATGTATATGTATGTGTATGTATGTACATACATATATATATACATGTGTGTGTGTCTATGTATGTATGTATGTATGTATGCAACATATATACACATACATACACTTATATGAATGCACATATAAACACATGTATGTATACATGCATAGATATGTATATGTATTACATATGTACATGTATGTGTATGTGTATGTATGTAGATACACCATATGTGTATTTCTATTCCCTATGTAACATATGTTTAATTGAAGAAACATGTGTTTAATTGAAGAAAAAATGAAGTTATTTGGAGAAAAAGAAGAAATTAGTGCAATTGAGAAAGTGAAGAAGAAATCATGTTGTTGTTCAGTGGCTCTTCCCTCACCCGAAGGGATTAGGCCCTCACTAGAGAGGATTAGATACTTGTTATGATAAATGATTGTAAGACTTGATTACAATAACATATGAATATTATTATGATTAATGAGATTTTCTCTTGGCTTGGCCAAATTTGTGAGAGTTGATTTTTATTAATTCTTGCTATTGAATGAAGAATTAGACTTAGGCAATTTTGCATAGTTTATGTATGCTTGATTCTTAATTCTTCTTGTTTTCTAATCAATCTATTATAACTGTTTCCATTTATATATTGTTTAGGGGTTCTTTAGATTGGGGGTTTATTATTCTTATTTATGTTCAATATTATGGTATGTTGGCATTCTAGTTTGAATATAGACTGGGATTTCGCATCACATATGGTGCATGGCATACGTGTGATGCATGATGTATGAATGTTTTATGTACATGGTGAATATGTTACACATTAATGTATGACAGCAATGCATAAGAATGACATATATATAGTGTGTGACTCAAATGCTAGCATGAAATACAATGATTTTTAATATACAAGTGATGCATGGAAAAAATTCTATACATAAAATAGCGTATCCAGGTTAATAATAAAAAAAAGCTAATGCAAAATGTGCATTTCTATGGCACACAAAAATAAATATATATGTTTTCATGGTAAAGAGAATTTTCACATAAAATGAACATTTCACATTATCATATTATTATTATTTTGTTTGCACACAAGATGAGATGTTTTAATTTTTATTACACTGAATGATTTGTACAAGCAAAAACTATACACACGAGATGAGATGCACATACACCAAAAATCTATACACACAAAATATGCATATTTTATTATTTATTATTATTACCATTATTTTTGTTATTTTATTAGAAATGCATGCATGTGCATGCAGTATAGACAAACACATGCGAAAGAAAAGAAAATCCT
The DNA here is from genome assembly GCA_037975025.1 of Excoecaria agallocha. Taxonomy (NCBI): domain Eukaryota; kingdom Viridiplantae; phylum Streptophyta; class Magnoliopsida; order Malpighiales; family Euphorbiaceae; genus Excoecaria; species Excoecaria agallocha. The sequence continues at coordinate 38,106,907 of CM075819.1, read as the reverse complement.
CCCAACCTTATTGCTCCACATAGGAGGTCACACGGTCTCTTTCCTAGGTGGGATTAACTCATGGGTTAACGGGAAACCCAATGAACACGTATGATGCATAGCAGAAAGCCGGCAACATAACCTCTTTTTATTTAAAGTGCATGTAAATGGATTTTGGCCATTGTGTATTTAAACAATCCAAATAAACTAAAATGCACCCACTAGGGCATAAAGGCCCATATCACAAGCAATATATTGCGGCACATGGCCCCTAGTGGAAGTGTTTATGCCTAAGCGTGGCCCCTGCCAATGGGTCTAGCTCATCATGAGCATGATGAGTGATAGGGTCAGCATTTGATATACCAAAAGGTACAATGCTTGGGTTGGTAGTCCTCTCTAACACTTTCGTACATTGAGTGAAGGTAGGGTCATTCTTTGGGAATGCACTGAGGCTAAAATAGGGATGCCTAACTTAATTCTAAGGCCCTAGCATGAATGCAATGTGACCAGCGTCTAGCAAGGGTACTAGATCAGCTAGCAATGTAGGGAAATAAGATTAAGATCCTAAATATTGTACCGTAGGGAAACTGTGTAAGAGCTACTTCTTTCAAATTTTAGAATGAACATTGCATGCCAAAGGTAAAAAAAAAATCCCTAGTTTTGTGATAATGAAGAATTAATGAACTAAAAATAGTAACTTAACAACTAACAATAATAGTTAATGCAGAGATTTAAATAGAGAATTCTAAACTTAAATAAAGCAAGTAATGTAAATTGGTAAAAATCAATCATCAAAACAACTTATGCTAAAGGACTATCCACCTCAACTAATATTGTAATGACTCAACTAAAATGAATACAAGTGATTATAGAAAAACCAGTGATATAAAGCCAGATAGCATATTCAGACTATCAATCTATGAATTAAACTTTCTTGTTCAGAATAATTTGACACATAGCATAAAAATCTAGTTTTGAACTCCTAGACATCCATTAAACTCATTTTTCAAGCAAACTTAACTTCAATCTATTCTTAGTTTAACTTTTCTCAATTTTATTTCGTCCGTATTAACACACAATTACCTCTAATTCAGAAAGCAATCATGCATAAATACCGGTGAACCAAACGAAAAGCATGCATATCACATATCATATATAAATCAATAATCAACTATTAATCAAATAAGTTAACAATTGATCTTAACACAATCTTTAGATATGAAGTTGCACAAAACTAGGAAATAATCAACTTGTATTAAATGAAAGCACAATTAAGGCATTACAATAAGAGTTAAGGATTCAAGTATCCTTTAGCAAAAGTAAAAGAACTACTTACAGTTCATCTTAAAAATTGAAGAACATAAATAAACAGAAACGATACAAACACTTAGAATTTCCATTGCTCTTAAAGTCTTCACAAAGTCTTTAATTGTAGTATCTAACTAGTGTCTAACAAGTGTACTAGATCGGCTAGTAATATAGGAAAATATAAATTAAGACCCCAAATATCAAACCTAAGGGAAACTGTGTAAGTGCAACTTGTTTCAGATTTTAGAGTGAATACTATGTGCAAAGAGTAAAAGAAATCCCAAGTTTTGTGATGATGAAAAGAGAATTAAACCAAAAAATGAAACATCAAATAACTAAAATAATAGAACCAAAGCATTAAACAATTAAAACTGATCTTAAACAAAGTAATTAATAAAAGTTGGTAAAAATCAATAATAAAAACAACTTCTGCTAAAGGGCTATCTATCTTAACTAATATTTCAATGACTTAGGTAAAAGGAATACAAGTGATTATAGAAAAACTAGTGATATAAAACCAGATAGCTTATTCAGACTATCACTCTATGTATTGAACTTGCTTGTTCAGAATAATTTAACATATAACATAAGAATCTAGTTTTGAACTCTTAGACATCCATTAAACTCTTTTTCAAGCAAACTTAATTTCAATCAATTTTTAGTTCAACTTTTCTTAATCTTAATCCACTTTTACTAACATACAATTATCTCTATTTTAGAATATAATCATATATCAATACCAATGAATTAACCTAAGAACATGCACATCATAGATCATAATTGAAATCAATCAATAACCATTTATCAAATACGTTAATCATTAACTCGATACAATCAAATATGAGAGATTGCTCAAGAACTAAGAAATAATCAAGCTTGTATTTAATGAAAGCACAACTAAGTCATTACAATAAGAGTTAAAGATTCAAGTATCCTTTAGCAAAAGTAAAGAAAATTGCTCACACTTCATCATAAAAACTGAACAAAATAAATAAAAATGATATAAACTCATAGAACCGAGAAACTCCCTTGATAATTTTGCAAAATCCAATGGACAACTTCCAACTTCTATGCTTTTGTCTCTTCAAAATATAAACTAAACTAATGTAAAACTAAAACTAATGAAAATTTGTAACTAGAATGGCTCTCTATGTCTTAGTGCCTTCCGCTTTCTTTATAGCCTTCAAAAGGAGAATTTTACGTGCCTTATGACTTTCTAAACTGAGAGAATTTGAGTTTTAATGAAATAGGAAGTCTTTTTTCAATAAAACATGACACACACTCAAGAGAGTGACCTTAATCACTCGGGAGAGTGACTAAATGCTCAAGGGAGTGCCTTCTTCACTCGAGAGAGTGCTTCTTTCCTGGAGAAAACATAAATTTGCCTTGGGTAGGTGGTTAAAACACTCAGGAGAGTGATAAAATCACTCAACCGAGTGATCCTTTATTGTTCTTCACAAGTCAATTTCCAACTTTCCCAAAAATTATAGCTTTGCCCATGAATTTTTCCTTTCTTCAATTTAACCCTTTTTCTATTCAATTTGGCCCTGAAAAATACCAAAACTAACAATTAAAACTAAAAACACATATATTAACTAATTAAAACATATAAAAACACACTAAAAACATAGTATAATTCACACTTATTCGTATCTAATCCTAAAATGTGAAACTTAAACAAAACTAAAGCTTTCTAATTGGTAAAACAATTCGTCCTTTATAATTGATGTTCTTTGTTGCTTAAATAGCACCAGAATGGAAGAATTTCGACTGCCAAAACTTCCTAAACTAGCATAAGGCAGAGTCCTATTCAACTTAAATAACTAGACTCCGTAGAGTGATTGTTTCACTCCACCAAGTGAGGCTCTTTTGTCTTTGACCTTTGGAGTGACTCGGTCAAGTGAGTATGCCACTCCACCAAGTAATGATTTTCTTCATGCCCTGTTTCCCTTGTCCCATTCGACAGAGTGAGTGCGTACTCCACTGATTGGTTGCTCTCTGGACTAATAACAAGACTTGTTCTTTTCTTCTCCTTAGACTACTCAATAGAGTGATCAATCCACTCCACCGAGTGACTTGGTTCTGGACTACACGATGAAATTTTGCTTCATAAAAATCCTTCAAATGCTAAAATTATACTTTTGCCCTTGTAATTTCTCTTTTTCTTCAATTACACACCTAAAAACACCAAATTAACCAATTAAGGTCATAAAGTGCTGATTAAGAAATTAAACACTAAATTAACTAAATTACCCTTAAATTAACATGCTCAACACATTAAAAACACATTAAAAATATAATACAATTCATACTTATCAAATATCGTACACTTAGTCGTTGCTCGCCCCCGAGCAAATTAAAACAAATTAACTTCTCAAAATAAACAAACTTCAACCAAGAATTATACATTTCAAAACCAAAATTAGCAATTAATAAGAGCACTTAAAAAGATTCTAACTAGAATAAATTCAGATAAGACAATATGGGCTAGTTTCCTTATGTGTGTGTGCAAGACCAAAATATTTTAAGCATTTTAAAAATCAAATCACCAATGCAAATTTAGAGTTAAGCTTTGAATGAATGTACACCTAAGTGTACAAATGGTTTCATACTTGAAACTCTAAAACACCATATGCCTCTCCTTTAGCACCGGAACCCAATGGTCATCTCCACTAAACAACTCAAAGCAAAACTTAGAATCACTTAGGTCTTCAAAGGTTGTAATGGGTTTAAGATGTTGGTTATCAAAGAATGGATAATAGATAATCCATAAGAAATAGCCACTCTATGATAAGATAGATTAACATTTCAAAAATTTCCACCTATTAACTCAAAAATTTAAGCACTGAGCTAGACTTGCTTACCCTTTATATTCACAATACCCTTGAGAACAAAGCTGTTGTAACTTTCACAAATTCACAATTCATCCCTTTTTGAAATCACAACTTCTTTCCCTTGTGACTACCCCTCACTTGAGGTTTTGCCATAAATGCTGACTTTGTTTCTTTTCTTTCATACCATAACTTTTTCTCTTTTTTTCTTTTTCTATTTTTTTCATGTTAGCTTCATTTAGGCAATATGATGATCAAATGAGTAGTCAAAGGATAAAACCATTCATTATTCTCTTAACTTCATTTATAACCTTTGTTAATAATTTGAAACTGTCTCACTACACCCTTCAACAACATCAAACAAAAATTAACCTATCTAATTCTAGAGGGAAAGATAAAGGCTTTTTAGGCTATATGGTTAAAAGTTGAGTGCAACAAGAAAAATAAAATATGGCACGTATTAAGCATACCTCATCAATCTCAAAATGGCTAACAAGGGCCAAATATATCAAAAAGGTGGGAGAACAATCTTAATATAGCTCACAGGAAAAACTTATGCCTAAATCATTTTCTAAGTTGCCTAAGTTGTTTCTATTCTTTGAAGTATGGTGACGAAGGTTCTAGTGTTCTAAAATTCCTTACTCAACTATTTCAATGCACATTTTTTCTTCTTATTTAAAAATTGTTCTTTTGTGCTCAAAAAGTGGAAACTAATAGATATAAGTCAAGTTGAATGCTAAACTAGCTAGAAACACATCAAACAGCAAGCTTGTCTTGATGCTAAATATAAATTTTGAACATTGTACATTCTAACTTTTAGTTTAACTAGTTCAATTTCTGAGAATAAAACTGGGGCAAACTAAGTCTAGTGTAAACTAAGTGATAATTCTGAACTAACTATTGAACTAGAATAACTAAAATAGCAACATAACTACTAACAATGAGTAACGACATTTGATAATACTATTACTTAAAATAGAAATAAAAAGTTGCTCCTAATAGACAAAGCAAATAAAACTTCAAAAGAAAATAGAACATAAACATAACAGAACATAAACATAAGTGTTTTCATGAAGGGGAAAATTAGATTCTAATTCCTGAATCTAAGAAAAATTAAGCTTAGAGAAGCTCTACCCCCCTCTCAAAAATTTGTTGTCCATAACAAACCGATATTCATCTCAATCAGATGGCGGGAGTGGTGGTAGTGGATATCGTTCCCAGAAATTAGTGACAAACCACTCAAGAGTCTGTTTCACTTCATTAATACTATCCTGCATATTATCCATCCGACCATTTACTTGATTTATGAAAGCATTCATTTGGGGCGAGGGTTTCTGCAGTGCAGGTGCCGGTGCATCTAGTTACCGTGCAACTGGATCTTCATCTTCCTCCTTATTTCATCCAATGTTGACTAGGTTTAAATACTCCTTCCTATCTAACCAATGTTTACGTGGCTTTTTGATCAATACCTTCATCCGCATCTACATTGCATAGTCTATGAATGCATGCTCCCCAAGAGATTCCCTCATGTCCATAAGACCTACGACATTTGCCATTAAAGTTGCAACCCATCCTAGTGAGGTTTCCTTAATAGTACTCTTTATTTTCTACAATTCTTCTATTTTTTGGCACAAAAGCACAATACCATTGATTCGAATGCACTTAACCATGCATCTTAATGCATACATTCTTTAGCATTAATTGTACCTAGGCTGCTAAGATAGCTAAAGAAAGTGAGGGACAAAAATCGATAAAGCACTCGAAGTGTATGACTGCCTAAAGCACGAGCCTTGAACTTGTTGGATTGATAGGAAACTAGGTTTATGGGATCTCAAATGAATTCTTAATTCTCCAATGGGGTAGCATTATGTAATTCGCCTATAGCATATATGGGAAATCCTAATTTCTGTGTAAACTCTAGAAAAGGCATGTGATAAGTCTTCTGACAAAGCTTAAAACTGACTGTACCTTCGTCTTTTTCGACTTCAAAAGACAACTTAAAAGATGTGAAAAAATTACATGCTAAAGATGGGTGCACCTTCGATTTCTTTTTAATGAACTTCTCCCAACCAATATTTCTAATCGAAGGGATAATTTCATCCTATAAATTGCCATCGACAATATCCAGATAAATTTGCTATAGAGAAACTGGTTTGACAAAATTGAGCTCCCTAAAATATTCATACAACTCTCTATCTTCTTCATCAATGTATGTAGGGAGATGATTACCAGATGAGCTGGATGCTTCATTCTTCTTTGATCTTTTAGTTGCCACTATACACAATAATGAAAGCCAAAAATTAATGCCATAAAATATAAGAATTAATAAACTCACTTAAGAAGAAACACTCAACAATTAGTCCAACTTCCTCACAACTCAATGTATAAACATAAGTGGAAAACATGTTGAAATCAAGTGTGGAAATGAAATGCTAACATATGAAAATGATTTATAATGATTAAGAAGATAAAAATTTAAGCACAAAAAAAAACTTAGTCTTCGAGGAATTTTATCGAACATGTGGTGCGTATGATTTAACTAAGCTAAATTGCATGCAATCTTAACCATTTAAGACCTAAAAATGAAATTTCAAGAACAATTTCCAACACTCAATGCCAAATTAATCAATGGGGGTAAAAATATTACCAAATAGATGTCCAATTAAATGATCAAATTTATACAAAATGAGGAACAAAAACCCCAAGTAATAAATCATTACAATAGCTATTTGAAAGAATTAAAGAGAGATAGTAAAAGACTTACTTGACCAAATTGAAGATGCAACGAAGGTTAATCAAAGAACAAACAAAACTAATGGCCTTGGTGGATTGAGTTGGGCGAGTAAGAGAGAATAAGAGCAAAATAGTTAAAACCAAATGAAGAAAGCACGGTGGAGTGAAGCCAAAATGGGGCTTCTTTAGGGGCCAACTCGATGGAGTGAAGGGCTACTCGGTGGAGTGACCTTTGCACTTTATCGAGTGGCTTGCTACTGCATGGGGATTAACAAAATTTGACACAAATGGGCATTAAAAGGGACTCGATGGAGTGATTTCTCACTTTACAAAGTGGTTAGTACTTGGTGGAGTAGAAAATCACTCTACCGAGTGATGGGTCTCTAGATTAAAGAAGCAAAATAACTATTATGTATATAAATGACACACTCGGTGGAGTGAAAAATTAACTCTACCAAGTGAATGGTCTCGGCTATAACAAAACCCAAAAAAATGCCCTTGTTATTCTTCATGCATAATAAACCTTAAAATAAATTCATGCCTTAATGTTTACCCAAAGTGCTTTATTATTTTGATTAATTCCCTTTCAATCATTATACATCCACTAAAGAAGTTGAAACACTTAGAAAAAATTGAACAAATGTGCACAAACAAATTAAAACTCCCCTACATGGAATATACCTAAACCGCACAGAAAGTTATTGCATAAGGATTACTGTTGATATAACATGAGCTATTCTCCCAACTCTAACATTGCATCTGTCGTAGTGCACTTTATGAAACACTTCAGCATGAAACAAAAAATAACTAACTCATATAACGATACAAAACAACACAAAACACAAACTAACAAAATCAAATCACATCACACAAATTATTAGCACAAAATAAAAATTAATAGAACAAAACCAAGCAACACACAAAAAGATAAGGAAGGGGTGTAGTTCTGAGTTTAGCAAGTCCTTAGCTAGACTTTTAGAACCCCATTAGTAGTCCCGCAAAACCATGGTTGCTTCAGTAACCTCCACTTGCCCAATGCGATATGGCTTCAATCTATGCTCATTTACTTTATATTCATATCCATCCTTTGGACTCTTGATGGTCACCGCTCCAAATTCATTGCTGGACAAAACCTTATATGGTCCAAGCCATCTAGAGTTTAGCTTACCTGGAAACAACTACAATCGACTATTGTACAAAAGACCAGCATTTTGGGAGCAAATTCCTTCATACTTAATCTCTTGTCATGCTAGCATTTTGTCTTCTCTTTATATAGTGCCGCATTGTCATATGATCACTGTCGAAACTTAGCGAGTTCATTAAGTTGTAGACTTTTTTTTCTCTCCTGTACATCTCAAATAGGGTTAAGCAGTTTTGCGTCCAATATGCCTTATGTTCTAATTTGACCCGCAAATGATACGCTTTTTCAAAAACCAACCTAAATGGAGACATGCCTATAGGGGTTTTATATGCAGTTCTATAGGCCCAGATAGCCTCATCTAACTTCTGAGACTAATCCTTTCTAGCAGTATTAACTGTTATCTCTAAGATTGATTCTAACTCCCTATTAGATACTTCTACTTGCCCATTTGCTTGAGGGTGATATGGGGTTGTTATTTTTTGCTTGACAACGAATTTTGTGAGCAATTTTTTGAATTAATGGTTGACAAAATGCTTGCCTCCATCACTTATAATAGCCCTTAGTGCCCCAAACCTAGTAAAATATTCCTCCCAATAAATTCAAGCACCACTCTAGCATCACATGTCCTAGTGGCTACTGCTTTTTACCCATTTACTCATATAATCCATAGAAACTAGGATATACTCAAATCTACATGAATTTGGAAATGGTCCTATAAAATCAATACCCCATACATCAAAAATCTCTACTTCTAGCACATTATTCATGGGCATCTCATCCCTCTTTAAAATATTTTCTACATGCTAACACCTATCACATAACTTTATGAGAGATTTGACATTAGCAAAAAGAGAGGGCCAAAAGAAACCTGATTATAAATTTTTTTGCACTGTATGGTTTGGTCCATGGTGACCTCTAGCCTCTCCTCCGTGATATTATCTTATGATATCTTTTTGTTCCTCATTTAGAGCACATCTCCTAAGCACTTGATCTGGGCATATCTTGATCAAATAAGGATCATCCCACAAATAATGCCTTGCATCCGCTTTTAGCTTCTTCTGTTGCCAAGTGAGATCCTTTGGTAAATAACTTCCTACAAGATAATTAACAATATTAGCATACCAAGGAACTGAATCTACACAAACATAAATAGCACAAATATGTTCATCAGAAAATAAATCAAAAATTTCCCCTTTTCTATGTGATCATGATCTAGTCTAGATAGATAGTTAGCTACAAAATTTTTAGCTCTTTTTTTATCCTTGATTTCTACATCAAATCCTGCAGTAGCAAAATCCATCTAATAAACCTCGATTTGGAATCCTTCTAAGCAAAAAAGTGTTGAAAAGTCGTATGGTCCGACCACACTGTGACTTTAGAACTTAAGAGATATGGCCTAAATTTTTCAAAGGAAAATACTATTGCCAAAAATTCTTTCTTAGTGGTGGTATAGGTCACTTGAACTCTAATAAGTATATGACTGGCATAATAGATGGTGTTAAACATCTTCTTCCTCCTCTGTCCTAAAATTGCTCCTACTGTATAATTACTAGCATCATATATTATTTCAAATGGTAAGGTCCAATCTGATGGTGCTATTGCCGATGCCGTAATTAACTTTTGTTTTAATAAATTAAAAGCCTGCAAACACTCAATATCAAAGTTAAATGTAGCATCTTTAATCACTAAATTAGATAGGGTTTTTCAATTTTTGGAAAATCCTTAATAAATCAGCAATAGAAACTGGCATGACCAAGAAAACTTCTAATGCCTTTGACACTAGTAGGGGCAGGCAATTTAACAATCACATCTATTTTAGCCTTATCCACTTTAATTCCCTTTTTAAAAATCTTATGCCCTAAAACAATACCTTCCCTTACCATGAAGTGACATTTTTCCAATTAAGGATAAGGTTAGTTTCTTTACACCTTTTTAAGACCAAAATAAGCTTATTCAAGCAAGAATCAAAATCATGACCATGCAAAGTAAAGTCCATAAATTTCTTAATGAAATCTTGAAATATGGCCATCATACACCTTTGAAAGGTGGCTGAGGCATTACAAAAATCGAATGACATTCTTCTATATGCAGAGGTGCCATAAGGGCATGTGAACGTAGTCTTTTCTTGGTCTTCTGGGGCCATAGGAATTTGCATATATCCTAAATAACCGTCTAAAAAGTAGTAAAACTTATTCCTAGCTAATATTTCTAACATTTGGTCAATAAAAGCTAAGGGGAAGTGATCATTCCTAGTGGCATTGTTCAACCTCCTATAGTCTATACACACCCTCTATCCTATCACTATATGTGTCAGGGTAAGTTCATTTTTTTCATTGGTTATCACAGTCATACCCTCCCTTTTGGGTACATATTGTACTGAACTCACCCAACTACTATCAAAAATTGGATAAATAATACCTACATCCAATAGTTTATGTACCTTCTTCTTCACTACTTCTTGCATAGTTGGATTGAGTCTCCTTTAGGGTTACACCACCTACTTGAAGTTACTTTCTATAGGTATCCAGTGTGTACAGTAACTGGGACTAATTCCTTTTAAATCGAACATCTCTTAACCGATTGCTCCTTTATGCTTCTTCAATACTTCTACAAGCATCTCTTACTTCAAACCTATCAAAAGTGAAGAAATAATTACTAGTTTAGCATTATTTTCTAAAAACACATATTTTAAATGTGAAGGAAGAGTTTTAAGTTTAAATTTATTTTCTCCCTTAGGAGGGGACAATTCATCCTCCTTTGTTACTTCTTTATTGTGCTTTTTCTAGCTCCTCTATCAACTTTTCTTCTTCCTTTCTAGCTTTCTCCTTGCTCCTTGAGTGCATTAAATAATCTTGCAATGTATCATCTAACAACATTTCCTCTTGTTTCTCCTCCACATATTCCTGAACATTATCCATAAAGCAAATGGACTCTTCAAAGTCTTAGGACGGGTGTTTCATCACCTTATTCACATTGAAAACCATTTATTTCTCATTAAATCTTACGGTGACTGTTTGTCCATATATGTCAATTAGTGCCTTCGTTGTGTTTAGGAATGGCTTTTCCACTATTAATGGCACGTTATGGTCCTCCTTCATATCCATCATCACAAAATCTACTTGGAATATGAAATTTTCAACCTTCACCAATAAGTTCTCTATTATACCCTTTGGTTTTGTTATCGATCTATTTGCCAACTGTAGTGTCATTTGGATTTCCTTGATATCACTTAAATTCAATTTCCTGTAAATTGAATAGGGCATTAAGTTGATAATAGCATCCAAATTACATAATGCATGTCCAATAAAATTTCCTTCTAACTCATATGGTAAAGTAAAATTACCAGGATCCTCTAATTTTTTAGGAGTTTTGTTCATTAAAATTACATTACAGTTTTCGAATAATTGGACCATTCCTACACCCTCTAGCTTTTTCTTATTCGAACATAGTTCTTTCATGAGCTTAGCATATTTAGGCATGTGCAATAAAGATTTAGTAAATGGTAAATTTACATGTAACTTTTTAAATATGTCTAAAAATCTCGTTAACTGTTCATTGTGTTTTTTCTTCCTAGCTAGAGATGGAAAAGGTAACTTAGATTCATCAAGCATAGTAGAAATACATTTTTCCTTACCTTTACTTTTCTCAACAATAAGAGATATCTCATCATTAAATTTAGGTCTAGAAATACTTGCCTCCGGTGTTAGTTTCACCAAATCTAAAGAGTTCTTACCAATTTCAGCTTATTTTACCTCCTTTCCACTTCTCAATGTGATTTCCTTTGCTTTTTTTTCGATTCCTATCTACATTAGATGGAAAAGTGCCATATGTATTATTTGAGATAGAATTTGCAAGTTTCGCTACTTGAGTTTCTAAGTTCCTAATTAAAGCATCTTGATTTATCATCCAAATATCTTGTGATTTCCATCTAGCATCTTGATTAGCCATAAAAGAAGACTAGGTGGTCATAAAGTTAGCAAACATTTCCTCTAAATTGGGCTTTCTATCCTATGTGGGTTGAGGTCTAGCTTGAAAACATGGGGATTGATATGATGATGCTTAGTATGTAGATGGGCAGTGTGGTTAGGCTTGAGTTTGGTGAGGCAGGTGGTTGTTGCTATGGAAAGCTATATTTTGATTAAAGGGAGCCCTAGGTTGATTATTAGATGTAGATGCATGATTCTCTTCTCTCTATGAAAAATTAGGGTGATTTCTCTATCCGGGATTATAAATATTGCTATAAGGGTTCAATGCATTCACTTCTTTCACTAATGTACTTAGACTTTCCTTATTCTTAATTTCAAGTGCTACATGTGTTCCAGCATAAGTGTTACATCATTGAGATAAAGATGACACATTTTTAACTTGTAAACCACTTACTTGCTTTGTTAATGGTTATATTTGTGCCTTTAGCATAACTACCTCATCCACACTATATACAACTTGCTTCTTCTGTGTGGTCCTTGCACTTGCCCATTGAGCATTATTGGTGACCATCTCATCCAAGAATAGGAAAGCTTCTTCAGGGATCTTGTTGATGAAACTTCCATTTAAAGCTGCATCTAAGAGAGATCTTGTATATTGATTCACACCTGCATAGAAAATAGACATTAATTGATGAACATCAATTTCATGATTTGGACAACTCTTTAAGAGCCTCCTAAATCTTTCCTAAGCCTCATGGAATGGTTCTTCATATAATTGATAGAAATTATGGATGTTGTTCCTAATACTAGCAGTTTTGGTAGGAGGAAAGAAGCGGCATACAAAAATTTTCTTACATTTGTTGCCACGATTGAATGGATTGACTTGGTAGCATTTGCAACCAATCCCTTGCCTTACTAATGAGAGTAAAAGGGAATAAATTAAGCCTAATGGCATCTATAAAGATATTTGGGTATTTGAACTGTATCACTAATTTCTAGAAATATATCTAAATGCTGAGCAAGGTCCTCTATCTCCGATCTAGAAAATTGATTTTTTTGAACCATAGTGATGGTAGTAGGTTTTATCTCAAAGTGTTGATTATGAGGTATCTTAATGGTTCTATAATCCTCATTCCACCTAGGGATAGCATAATCTCTAATAGTTCTAGGCCTAAACCCATTCCCCTGAGCTTGGTTATTCATTCCTTGCTCTTCTACCAAAGGTGGATCAACTATAGGTGGGTCATAGAGAGGGTGGTTATTATGGTTATTAAGGTTGTTACATTCCTGCTCTTCTAAGTTCATATCTATTTGCCTTAATCTCCTAATCCTGTAAAATATCCTTTCAATTTTAGGGTCAATAGACAAAATTGGATCACCTCGTACCATAAACTATTGACACTTACAAAGAATAAAAGAATTAAATTAATAAAGACTGAAGAATAAGAAGGAAGAGGAAAGACACACAAAATTCACTTTAAAATCTAAAAACAAACACTAATGTTTCCCCAGCAAAGGCTCCAAAAACTTGATAGATATTTAGCAAGTATACTAGATCAGCTAGTAATTTAGGAAAATAAGATTAAGACCTTGAATATTGTACCTTAAGGAAACTGTGTAAGTGCAACTTATTTCAGATTTTAGAATGAACACTGCATGCCAAAGGTAAAAGAAATCCTAAGTTTTGTGATGATGAAGAATTAATGAACTAAAAATAGTAACTTAACAACTAACAATAACAATTAATGTAGAGATTTAAACAGAAAATTCTAAACTTAAACAAAACAAGTAATGTAAATTGGTAAAAATCAATAATCAAAACAACTTCTGCTAAAAGACTATCCACCTCAACTAATATTGCAATGACTCAGCTAAAAGGAATACAAGTGATTGTAGAAAAACAAGTGATATAAATCCAAATAGCTTATTCAGACTATCAATCTATGAATTAAACTTTGTTGTTCAGAATAATTTGACACATAGCATAAGAATCTAGTTTTGAACTCCTAGACATCCATCAAATTCTTTTTTAAGTAAACTTAACTTCAATCTATTCTTATTTCAACTTTTCTCAATTTTAATCCGTTCGTATTAACACACAATTACCTCTAATTCAGAAAAGAAGTCATGCATAAATACTGATGAACCAAACCAAGAGCATCCATATAATAGATCATATATAAATCAATAATCAACTATTAATCAAATAAGTTAACAATTGATCTTAACACAATCTTTAGATATGAAGTTGCACAAAACTAAGAAATAATCAACTTGTATTAAATGAAAGCACGACTAAGTCATTACAATAAGAGTTAAAAATTCAAGTATCATTTAGCAAAAGTAAAAGAACTACTCACGGTTCATCTTAAAAATTAAAGAACATAAATAAATGAAATGATACAAACACTTAGAATTTCCACTGCTCTTGAAGTCTTCACAAAGTCTTCAATTGTAGTATCTAACCCTAAAATGCAAAACTTAAACAAAACTAAAGCTTTCTAATTGGTAAAACAATTCATCCTCCGTAACTAATGTTCCTTGCTACTTAAATACCTCTAGAATGGAAGAATGTTGACTGCCAAAACTTCCCAAACCAGCAGAAGGTAGAGTCCTATTCAACTTCAATAACTAGACTCAATAGAGTGATTATTTCACTCCATCGAGTGAGGCTCTTCTGTCCTTGACCTTTGGAGTGACTCGATAGAGTGAGTATGCCACTCTACCGAGTAATGATTTTCTTTATGCCCTATTTCCCTTGTCCCACTCGATAGAGTGAGTTAGTACTCCACCAATTTGTTGCTCTTTGGACTAATAACAAGATTTCTTCTTTTCTTCTCTTTAGACTACTTGGTAGAGTGATCAATCCACTCCATCGAGTGACTAGGTTTTGGACTACATAATGAAGTTTTGCTTCATAAAAATCCTTTAAATGCTGAAATTACAGTTTTGCCCTTGTAATTTCTCATTTTCTTCAATTACACATCTAAAAACACCAAATTAATCAATTAAGCTCATAAAGTGCTGATTAAGAAATTAAACACTAAATTAACCAAATTACCCTTAAATTAACATGCTAAACACATTAAAAACACATTAAAAATATAACATAATTCATACTTATCACAATGTAATCTATTTTGAAAAGAGATAGAACGCCTTAATCTCTAAACTCATTTATATTAAATTAACCAAAGGTACTTTCAAAGAAAAATCTCATGGTCCCCAGTAGAGTTAGCACTATGATGCACGTTAAACCCCGAAGGCATCCGATTTGCTCTCGAAAGCCCACTTTTAAAGCTCGAGACTGGACAAAGGTTCATTTAACTCATGAATGCTAGTCACTTTGCAATAGACGGGTTTTTATTCCTATCTACTATTGAGGATCAACCTATGAGGGCATCTGCTGGGCACCATAAGGTAGGTATCATGGAGTCGCTATCCAATAAGAATTAGAAAAGTAAGTTCTAACCTTATGAGACCAAAATCAGAGATAGTTTGGAACCTCACTTTTATTTATACCCTTGGTTAATGTTATATAAATGAGTTTTAATGATTAATGTATTTTATTTCTTTTCTTACAAAAGTTATTATATTAAGAAAAGTAAGGCACAGTGAAGCATATTGAAAAGCTGAAAGGAATGTATATTGAAAGCTATAAAAGTATGGTATAGAAAACAATCAAAGAATATAAGAACAGATGTAAAGATAAAATCAAACATAAATCAAAATATTAATTAAGTTTATTTTGATGGAAACTTTGGTCATCGCATGCATATTTATAAAAAGGTCGAGTTTTGAGTGTATTTTGATAAAATTGGGGACATTGGATCCCCTTGCGGTTTTGAAAGAAAATTGCGTTAATTGATTTTAAAGGTAAAAGAATCGTTTGTATTTATAAAGAAAAAAAGACTTTAATTTTACATGTTGTTTTGTGGGTAAAAATCGGAGCATTGGTCCCTTTTTGTAGAAAAATCCCACTCAACTTGTATAAAATCCTTTAGTGAGTTTTAGGTTCATCATTTGGAAAAATCATTTATTTGCAATAAATAAAGAAAGGTATGAAAGAATAAATAATACAAGAAAAAAATGGCATACATAAATCAATTCATTCATTGAATTGGAAATATTGGTTCCTTATTATATATTTTATAAAAGAATAATTTGTGTGATTTTTGGGATAAAAAGTGAACATTAGTCCATTTTATGTGAAAAGACCTAGTTAATTAAGTAAAAAATATTTAATATGAATTTTCCTAATTATCGTGTAAAAATTTATTACTAAGCAATTACAATCAATTGCACAAAAAGACCAAAATAATAATACAGGCCCAAAATGATGAATAAATAGGGAAATAAATCATGGGCTAATCTGCTCCACCTTATTCTCTAATTCTTCAACCCAATTCAATGTGCAAATGGCTTATGTGCAATAAAAAGGGTAGAAAATAACAATATGAGTTAATAATGAACAAAATCAATTAATAAATGATAAATAATTAATTAAGTCAAATAAATTAGATAAATAATCAATTTAATATAATAAAAATAAATTAAACAAAATGCATAAAATGCATGATGCATCCGGAATTCATACAACATTTATTGGCATGCTTATGGTAAAACATTCAACTAAACACGATCAGATATATAAACATATAATAAAAAGGGAAAAATTAATTAAAAGCATATTTAATGTAAATAACAAAATTAGAGTAGCAACAGCAGCAACAACAACGATAATAATAATAATAATAATAATAATAATAATAATAATAATAATAATAATAATAGTATGCATATTACACAATTAGATAATTAGAAAATAAGATTAAAATATAATTTAAATGACTATAATAAATTAAACAGATAGATAAGAAATAGTAAATGCATAAATATGTGAATAAGAAACAATGTAAATCACAAGTGTTAATTAATTAGGCTAAATAAACAAATACAAATAAAATAATAGCAAATAAAAGATGATAAACAACATTATATAAATTAAATGTGAAATAATAAATTAATATAATGTAAAATGCATAAATAAAAAAATTCAATCCAATAAAATACAAATAATTATTAATTAGACTAATCAGGTAAACACAAATATAAAACAATATCAATAAAATAAAATAAAATAATCAAAAGAATATTAATAATGTGATATTACCAAATTAAACAATATTATACATAAATACAATAAAAAATAATATTAATAACAATATATAAAAAAATAATATAATAAAATATACAATATTGTATAAAAAATATAATAATCAATTAACAAATAAATAATAGATAAATTAAAATAATGAATTAAAAGATTAAATGATAAACAAATAAAAACAAATAACAAATAAATAATAAATAAATAAACTAATATAATATAATATAATATAATATAATATAATATAATATAATATAATATAATATAATATAATATAATATAATATAATATAATATAATATAATATAATATAATATAACTAAAAGAAGAAACATGATTGCAGCAGTGAATTGAAAAAATAATAAACCAAAAGCAAATGAATTACAATGAATTAAAAGTGATGCTTTGGGCCAATCTACACTACCAAATAAATAATAAAATAATGAAAGACAGGTAGAGTGTGGCGTGAGTGGATGACGACGCAGATGAGGAACGCGAGTGACGCGCGCATGCAAGGGCAGGCAACCGAGTCACGGGCCAAAGGCTTAACTCGATCCGACTCAAGGCCATGACTCAGCCCAAAATCGAGTTTCAGCTATTGAAACGGTACTAGAAGCCATGGAAACCAACCAAAATTCACCAAAAACACAATTTTAAATATTTTAATGTATAAAAAGGATAAAAAATCTCAATAAAACACATGAAAAATATGATTTTAACAAAAAAATAAAATTAAAGCAATAAACATGGGATTTAAAAATTGGACAAAATGAAAAGGATGATGAATAGTACACTCTAATTAATTTATTTATTCAATTTTGACATGATTTTAATTAATTGATATGGATTAATGAGTGAAATAAACATAAGACTCAATTAATTACAAGTAAACAAGCCTAAATTCAAGAAATCAAGTAAATGGAAAAATTGAAAAACCAAAGAAAATAAGAAGTAAAATAAAAATTCATTGTAAATCCACTCTAACACTAGATTTGATTGATTTTGGAGGCGTTGGATATTACCTTCAATGTTGGTGCCGTCGGTTTCCTTTCCCATTTTTTGGCTCTCTGTTCTTGGTTTTTCTCTTAAAACTCTGTGTGTGTGTGTTTTTTAGAGAGAGAAAGAAAGGAAGAACATGAGAGAGAGAAAAGCTCCCTTTTTTGTCCAAATACAGGGATTAAAAACCCCTTCCAAAAAGTCCCTATGGGTAGATAAAATAAAGAAGATTTTTTTGAATATTTTTCATCCTCTGTTTTGCATTCTAGGAACGTTAAAATGCTATCCTGAGAGTGAGTCATGACTTTGACTCGTGACTAAAGGAAGTGACTTATTTCCAGGGGTAGCAAGTAAGCAGCAAGTTCAAAGAGCGTGACTCAAGGGCGAGTCACAACCTTGACCCATGAGTCAAGGGCATGACTCACCTCTAAGTCCATTTTTTCTATTTTTTTCCTTTTCCTTTTCTTTTTCTTTTTTCCGTCCTTTTTTTTCCTTTTTCTCTTTTTCTTTTTTTTAATTATTTATTATTTTTTTTATTAAAGCCTTTTAACCTTGACACTCATTTTTGCCCCGCCAAAAAAGGGAAAAGAGAGAGAAAAAAAATCCTAAAAGAATTTTTAAATATTTAAAACATGCAAGAGAGCTTAAAAATATTTTGAAAACATAAAATTCGAGAGAAAACCTAACACTTCCATTCCTTATCTATTTATGAGAAACACTTTCCTCATTAGGTACCTTGATCAAAAGCCACCTCAAGACCTAGTGTCTACACATACCCATTAGGGAATTGCACAGATTTAAAAAACTCACAAAAATTTTGCCTCTATTTTATTTTCAAGACATAGCGTGTAACTGGGCATATTTTCTGTCATTCTTTCTTACCAAGTGTGGCTCTTTATGAATTTTGATGTCTTCTAAATCTTGCCTTGCCTTTATCGTACCTTTTATTTTTCCATCAATATTCATTATGGTTCTTAAAATACTTTCACAAATGTTCTTTCCTATATGTATTAATTACATCGAAGTTAGGCCTTTTAACTTATAAAAGTATGGACTGTAGATTTTCAACAATTTGTGATGATATATAATATATGTATATATATACATACATATATGTGTGTGTGTATATATGTACATATACATATAAATATGCATTTTTATTAAGCAGGAGATGGAGACATGAATGGAAAACTTTATGAGGAAAATAAAGGGTATTATTATCATTACAAGAATATTAACAAGTAGAAGAAGAATATGAATCTGAAAGAGAGTTTGACTCTGAAGAAAATGAGATTGATAAGGATAATAAGGAAGAGTTCAAAGAAGAAATGGATATGAATTAGATTTATGCTCAAAATCCAAACATGATGTACTATTATTAAATTTTACAATTGTTGAGTTACTACTGTTGAATGGTTGTAAATAAGTTGTTTAACTTGTTTATATTTTCTGAAAGCTTTTGTTAACTTTATGTTTCAAAGGATGTACATCTATAATTTTTGGAGAAGAGATTTCTAATGTGATTTGTTAGATATGATGGATAATAGTTATCTTTTAGAATAATAACTGACCGGTGTCTACGAAGTGTACTAGATCAGCTACTAATATAGGAAAATAAGATTAAGACCTTAAATATCGTACTTAAGGGAACATGGATTGTTAAGTATAATATCTATAATTGAATTGAACGTATCTGAGATTATTTCCAAAATTTTTGAATTGAAGGCAAGAAATAAACTAAATGGACAATAAAGCAAAACAAAAACAAAAACTAGACTAACATAAATTAAACACACAATAATAACTAAATCATTTTTGCTAAAGAGACTATCCACCTCAACTTCCATTGCAATGACTCAAATCAAAAAGTAACACAAGTGATTATGGAAAGCCTAGATAAAGAAAGCCAGATATCTTAGTCAAGAATACCATTCTAAGCATTAAACCTTCTTGTTAGGAATAATTCAATACTTAGCATAAGAGTCCAGTTTTAAACTGATAGACATCCATTAAACTCTTTTTCAAGAAAACTTAACTTCAATCTATTTTAGTTAATTTTTTTTAGTTTTAATCCACTCCTACCAATACACAATTACCTTAAATTCAAAAAATAATCATGCATCAATACCAATGATTTAACCCAAGAACATGCATATCATAGATCATACTTAAATTAATCATCAACTATTAATCAAATAAGTTAACAATCAATCTTAATACAACTAAAGATAAGAATTTGCACAGGAACTAAGAAATAATCAAACTTGTATTGAATTAAAGCTCAAACTAAGTCATTACAATAAAAGTATGACGATTCAAGAATCCTTTAGCAAAAGAAAGAAAATTACTGACCGACCATGATTAAAATGAAAGAAAAATAAATTAAAGAGATATAATACTCATGAAGCTTCAAACTTGTTCTTGATGACTGCTTGTACACTAGTGGAAAGCTTGAGTCTTTACGAGGATTGCAAACTAAGAAAAATAGAAAAACTATGCTAAACTACTATAAAAAAATTAACAAAAGAAAACTAGGTTAAAAATTAAGTAAAATTCGTAATTTTAATCCTTCACACTCTGTCTCCCAACTCTGATGTTTAGGTGTGCTTTTATAGCTTGCAAAGAAGGAGTTTTGGTGGCTTCAAACTTCCTATTTCAGTAAAATAGAAGAATTTGATTGCAATTCTAATTCTCTGGCTTGATAGAGTGAAAAACTCACTCCACAGTGTGGCCTTTTATCTTTTCCCACTCTGTAGAGTGAAAAACTCACTCCACTGAGTGGTTGCTCTCTGGACTGATCAACAAAACTTCTCCTTTTCCTCTTTAGGTGACTTGGTAGAGTGAGTAATCCACTCTACCGAGTGGCTAGTCTCTAGATTGCATGATGCACTTTGCCTTCATAAAAACTTTCAAATGCTTAAATGGCACTTTTGTCCTTGTAACTTCTCTTTTTCTTCAATTACACACTTAAAAGCACCAAATTAACCAATTAAGTTCATAAAATTCTATTTAAGAAATTAAACACTAAATTAACCAAATTACCCCTAAATTAACATAATAAACACACTAAAAAGATACTAATAATATAGTATAATTCATACTTATCAACTACAATTTAGCATCATTGTTGTTTGTTTTTCTAATTAAGTGAATGTAATGGGACTAGGATTAATGTCATACATTGTATTTGTTTTATTTTTGTTGTCAATATCTTGTAGGGATGCCATAAGAAAGAGGTCAATCAATGGCACGTGGTGGAGGTAGGTCTAGGCCTAGTTGAGGTAATTTTAATTCAGCATGTGGAGAAATGTCTCCTATCCCACACTTGTCAAAATCTATCCCACCTTTATTTCTAGAGCCGGTTTGTCCTTAGGTATAAATAATAGCGGTAACTTACTAATATAGACATCGATTTATATGTCGATATCCCCATCAACGGCCACTCAGATCATTATAGTAAGAGTTGAGGATAAGAATCATCCTATCAGGCACGAGACTCCTTCACAATGATTAAGGGAGCATCACTGATATAATTATGTTATTTTAATGATATGATTGTAGTTAACGGATTTCATACTTGACATTGTATTCAATTATGTTTAGGTTAGAACCTTCAAGGAAATATACAGAGGTTATTATTGAGAGCTTTCAACATGAATTTTATATGAAATGAATCAATTGAAAGAATATGTCATAAGAATTGGAGGAATTTTATAAGTGAGTTCAATGCTTGTGATTCAATTAAGCATGTTATTCTACAAGATTAAACTTTTTGTTAATGTTTTTAAATATATGAAATTCTTACACAAGAAAATGCATTGGGATGCTTCTATTAAGGAACATATTAGAGCTACATAAGAGGAAAAGGCAACAGAAAGATACAAAGATTTTGTGTCGAGAATTATAAAGAGGAAAATGACTATGCCAATATATTCAAGATAATTGTAAAAAAACTTTAGGAAAATCCTAAATGTAGGAAGAAGTTTGAACAAAATTCAAAAAAATCAAATGGCTGATGAAGCAAGTGGACTCACATAAGCAGATCAATCTTTGCTAGATAGCATTGAAAAAGGCGAATAAGTTTAAAATTGTTGTCCTTTTTTTATACTTTATAAGTAGATACAAGAAACTCTTTCATTCTAGTTTGTCCTAATTTGTTGGCTATGGTATTTTAACAATACATATTTTTCTTTAATTAAAGAATGAAATGAAATCAAATAGTAAATTATTAATTATAATATACTCTTATTAATTTTCTAGTACGGTAAAATTTCTCTTTAAAAAGCAATTTTAGCTTGCTAGCTTATGGATACAGTATGGTTACTAATTTATGGCTTTTGATTCAACATTCTTACTATAATAGATAGAAAAATTAGGTTGGTAGCCAAATATTGCTAAGATACATTTGCATATGCACACTTGTAAGCATAATCGGACCTTAATAGACAAGCAAAGATTGTGTAGGTAAGTTATTAGTTTCAATGACTCTTATTAATCATTTGTATGAAAATGTTGCTGAACTTTTTTTTATAATAAAATCTATCATTTGCTGCTCTAGTTTTGATTTGTAGAATTGATTGGTTTGTTTATTGTTATGCTAATTTTGCAATTGCATGGTTCATCGAATATAGTACTTAAGATATTGTTTTCATGAGGAAATGATGAGTGATTACACACTATTACTCAATTCTTAATCTTGTTTACAATGTTCATAAGTTGAATTGTTGAATTAACTAAAGTTTACACTAAAACTAGAAATACTAACTAAACCTACTTTATTGATAATCAAAGAAGACAAATAAAGGTTAATCTTATAAGATATAAATTGCTTGAACTTATTCTCTTACTTTAAATTTTAATCT